>CAHIKZ030004605.1:565000-592500 GCA_903632075.3 Acanthosepion pharaonis
TAATAAAAGCTGAGGATCTTATTCAAATAATATAAATGTCGCAACAGGAAGGAAGAGGCATATGATAAATCTACATTCCTCTCACGGTGATTCCGAGTTGGTAATCATCATTCGAAATCCTGAACTTTACACCGATCTCGGCACCGGTGGAAATTTCTTCAGGTACGAGTTAAAAAAAAAAACAAAACTTAGTTTAGTTTGGCATAACTTTTTGCTTGGACAGCTAAAGGAGACAAGTGTTGTTCACCTTTCTCACAAATACTTAACAATAACTGACAGGAATTTGTGGAGAGTCACGATCGCTCAAATCCTGAAGGGACACGACGCATAGAAAGAGAAATCAAGTAAGAGTTACATGGATTTAGAACGCCTTATTTTTTCGTCGAGTATGAAAATAATGGATTTAGTGCTTCATATCATTTTCCACTGTTGCAGCAAATATTAAAGTAAAAATACATTAGTTAATGAAAAGATAATAGATAATAATTCGCCTGAATGTTTTTCAATAACTAATATTTTTTTAAAATTCCACTTCATTATTATCATCCATCTCTTAACGTCTTCAAACCTCGGCTAACTTCTTGTAGATTTTGGTTCGAACGTTCGTCCCACTGATAATTGCTCATTAACACTCTTTTCTTTTTTCACATTCATTTTCATATTTTAAAATTTCATTACTTACAAATATAAATAAGCAAGGATCAAAATTAACAACACATGATATGAACACAAAATATGCAAATCAATTTACGTCGAATCTATGAATTTTGAATCCGAATGGAAAGAAATCGAATGTTTATCATTTAAATCAAATATAAAGGTTTCAGCACATGTAAGACAATTTGTATACACAGAGCAACATATTGAAAACGATGATTTGACATTGTTCGCTCGCAAATTGACAAGAGGAAAGACAAGTGTATGGTATAAATTCAAGAGAAGATAAGTTTTTTTTGTCCAATCTTTAAATAAAGTAGTATTTTGGTACGTAATACATAAAATAAGATTTCTGGTGATACCAAACATAACACAAGAATTTATTCCCGTTTCAAACATTGAATACTCAGGTTATTTCCTCCTTATCCTATTTCCAAATTTTATCTGATGAACAATAATTTAAAAAAAAACTTTTGAACATAAGTTTGAAAATAATTATTTCTAAAGAAAGGCTTGTTCCTACACTCGTTTACCCCGCAAAAAAAGAAAATGTAGTAAAAGACAGAAAAAGAGAAGTAAAAGACAGAAAAAAAAAGAAGTAACAGAAAAAAAGTAAAGAGAAAAAGAAAGCTGAGAATTGCATATGTGCATTTTACATGATGTAGAGTTTATCTTATTTTACATAATCAAGTTTATCTCAGTATTTTCAGATTAACTTTCAAATTTTGTTTATCAGTTTCCGACCACAGACTCAGGGATTGACTTTTCATTAATTAAAAAAATCAACAAAAAACCAAAAAAAAAAACAAAAAACAAAAAAACAAAAAGAACAAAACAAAAAAAAAAAACAGTGAAATTTTAAGTTTTAAAATCGCTTAGGTTACCGATTATAGCAAGAATATTTAGATTATCAGTTCATGTAGTATTCATGTAGAATAGATTTTTTGCACGCTTCAAAGAAGCTAGGTGCTTTTGGTTCAGAGCTGCATATTTATTAATATATTGTTTTATTAATTTACTTAACGTATACATATTTTATTCACAATTTCTATCTATTAGCAAGAAGCAAGAACGTTTGTACAACAAAGCCAGTTAATATTGATAACCTTGTTTTTTTTTTTAAAGGAATTCGATATCTAAATATAATTTAACCAGGAATCTAGACTTCAAATCATTGTTCGTTCTCTTTTCAAGCTATATAAATCTATAGTTTGATTAGGAATGAGAAGCATTAACCATTTTCACTGTTTTGCGACTAAGACGTCGTTACTCCTTCATCCTTACAACAGATCAAGATTTAGCAATCGCATAAAAGATTATCCCGTGTATCATAGCTATCCATAAAGGTGGTGTCCGATATCCTTGATAAAATCTAATTAAAATAATTAAAATCCGATAAAATATAATTAAAATCCGATAAAATACGATTAAAATAATTAAAATCCGATAAAATATAATTAAAATAATTAAAATTCAATCTAGGAAACGAATATAACTCAGCTGCTTTTAGTGAATCTATGATTGTAATATTTTTTAAAAAGGAGCTTTAGATTTCTTGTCGAACAAAATAGTATTAAAAAGTAACGTGTTATTTTTTTATTTTTGTTTTTAATCATTTCACCCCAAGCAAGGCATAGTAACAATGAAACGCAACTTGTTATTGAGAGTGACAAGAAATTAAGAAAACCGAACAGAGTTTCACAAGCAAGAAGTGCGAGAAAAGAAACTGCTAGAATTGAACTTATGCTTACATCTAGCTACTTCAAAAGTAGAACGATAAGACCTAGTTGCCGGTCTGGTACTACGCCTAAATCAATGTAGTACCAAACGGGGAAAGTTCATCAGAACAACTGCCATTAAAATATTTATAGAAAAGACTTGGAGAAGCCACGTCCAATGATGGGAAAGTGACTGAAGTGTATATACGAGAGTAAAAGATGGATTTGGAAACGTTAAAGAAGGATTCTGTAGTGAAAATGATCTAGCATGACACAGTGAATCAATTTTCCTAGCAGCAGACCTAGCTAGTGATTCAATATAATCATTTAACTTCATGTCAGTAAAAAACGTGAAACCGAGAAGGCGTCTTGATTTGCTCTCCTGGAGATTAGCATCAGCCATGCTGATGGAAGGCAAACATGTTTCTCTAAGATGACCAAAAAAACAGCAGTTTTGTTTAGGAGGCGTTGTGCTATTTGATCAGACTACTTCACTCTATTCTGGGAGTATGAATGTCAGGTACCAAGTATAGAGTGTTGGAGATATTAATTTCTATAGCTAAATTCAGAATGTTGCTGCTTCAAGCTATTTTTAATTTGACACTATTCACTCCGTTTTTTATAGTTTCGTTCATTTTTACTGAATCTTTAAATTTTTGTATAGGTCAACTATTTCAGTATAAAATTTATTCAGCATGTTTTCAAGTATTTTGTGTGAGGAGCGAAGAACCAAAAATCCATATCCCTGTCGGATTATTTTGATGTTTTTGCTGCTTGTCACTTGCAAGTGTTTTACTTTTCAGTATCGTTCTTTTTAGAATTTTTTCTTCTTTTCTCACTGTATCGATTATTTGTTCTGTAAACGTTAATGTTGTATGGCGTTAAAAATGATTGCATTAAAAGCTTTTTATCTTAAAATGCTCCCCCTACCAAAGTAAATAAACAGTTGTTTTATATTCACAGATTTTATCTTCTGCTTCAGTAAAAATGGTGGAAAAAGCGAGAAGATTACTTTCTACTGGTGTCGCATGATGGGATTGATCAAAGTAATATAACTCCTTCCTATCTTTTCCCGTTGCATTAGTCAGACCGGATAAGCTTACGTTCTATTTGTAACGTATTGGTAGCCAATGATTTGTAGTCGACAGTAAAAAAAAAATGAGAATGGTGTTTTTTAACTACAGAGAACAGACACTTTCGGGGAGAAAAAAGTAAAAGGAAAAATGGTGTCAGAAAGAGATCAGGGAATCAGAAGTATCTTTTAAATGTCTGAAACAAAGGAGAGAAAACGCCACGTTTGTAATAATAGAAAAAAAATCAGCTAAGGAGCAAATTGAAAAGCGATATTTTATCACAAGCTATTGGTTTTATCTAATGTGCCGGCTTGATGATGCTCGTTTCCACATACGCAATAAGAAAGAACAAAAAAAGAAAAAAAAAAGATTAGAGATTATCGTATTCGAAGGCACCTAATACTTCTCATTGACCCCCCCAACCCCCCCCCCCCCAAAAGATCAAAATACCTCGGTTTTATATGTTGGCCTGGAAAGCTAAAGATTTTTCTTTCTGCTGTATCCTTTTAGGGCGTGGGCGATTGTTCCGCCTCTCCACAACTTCATAGGCTTTGTATCCCTTAGTAAGGGTTGTTTTGTCGCTATTTCATCCACCCAATCCTTGTTCTGCTATCCATTTACACTAGTTCGTTAGATAGGTTATTCGCGGCCTTTTTTTGTCTTCAATATTTCATGCGAGCGTAAAATTTTATAATCAGAAAGGATCAGTTGAAATTTCTGGAACACAATGAAGAAAGATGTTTAGAAGAATTTGACACTAACAAAACATATTGAAAATATGAGGACCAGAGGGAAATTCGAGTAACTTATCTCAGGAATTTATGTAAATAAATGGCGGAACAGAGACATAGGAGGAGTAGTAGAGAGGAAAACATTGCTTAGAACTACAAAAGGTAGAAAATTGTGAAGAACTATGATCTTCCATGTTCTGAAGTGACATTGTACATAAAAGAAGAATGTTTACACAGATGCTGTAGGTTACCAAAAAAACATACAGAATTTGATATATATATATATATATATATATATATATATATATATATATATATAAAATATCGCACAAAAAATGCTGATTTTAATAAAATAGTGCTCGATGTAAAGTAACAACGATAAATTATATATTAATAATAAATATACATTTTTCTTTTAGCACAACTCTGAGTTTCATGTACAACGAAATCTTCAGTTACATAATTTAAATTTTGTTTTTTATAATAGTGGAACGGTCCGTATTATTTGCGGGGATTAAAAAAATTCAATTGTATTTATAACTACAAAGGTAGAAATATAACTTAAATATAAATATACTCATCTAAGTAATTATAAAAATAATATAAAGGTGAACATGAATATCATGGCACATCTACATATGTAAACTAAATTTATATAAATATATATGTTCATATGAATAACCACATTTACAAAATATACCAAATTATGTTTGTATCTATTTACATATTACTATGTTCGATACAATATTCACATGCAATATATATATATATATAATTATTATTTATAAAAAAATTATAACATAAGTATGTTATAAAATCACTCCAAATATAGCCATTTTGTTTCAACACACTCTGTGTCTTATCAAGTGATGATGTTGAAAATATTTTCAACATCATCACTTGATAAGACACAGAGTGTGTTGAAACAAAATGGCTATTTTTGGAGTGATTTTATAACATACTTATGTTATAATTTTTTTATAAATAATATTTATATCTGCTCTACTTTGTATTGAGCACTCTTTTAAGAATAGTAATTGTTGGTTATTGGAATTCATTCCGTATATACCAATATATATATATATATATATATATATATATATACAAGATAAATATGTGAATGATTATAGCTTCCCATAAATCTTAATATATATACACACACACACGCACATATATATATATATATATATATATATATATAAACTTCAAATATATCTTCAATATATATATAACTTCAAATTCAATATATATATATATATATATATATATATATATATATAAACTTCAAACATTATTTTTAGTGGATACTCGTATACGGGTATCCACTAACAGACAAATATTTAGGCACTTTGTACATATCGTTATATACAAATGTTCCCGTAAAGAAATGCTTAAATTTAGAAAAAAACACATCTAACAAGAACAAAAATAATAGTAACTGTTCGCACATATGAGATTATAAAAATGTATCAGTTAATTATTAATCAATATTTTTTACCTTCAGTAATAATTTTTATAAACAAAATATTTAATTTACTGATAGGTTCTCTTCTTAGCGGTATTTTAGCTTGTTTCATTTTAGAACTTTTAGAAAGTGGTTTTGTAAAAAGTATTTCATCACAAAATGATTATTTTAGATATATAGATAATACTCTAATATTATCCACATGGCACAATTTTATCCGACATTTTAAATAAACTTAAAAGCGTTGAATCTATAATAGATTTTACCTTTGAAAGTGAAACTAATAAAGCATTACTCTTCCTAGATATCCTGCTAAATCGAACCAATTGTGACATGTTAAAAGTTTGCAGAAAATTTGCTACAAGACTGACAGCATAAACTAATCTGTATCAGAATGAAATCTAGAATAATTATAAGATTATAAAAGTATTAAGAAACTGCAGCTCTCAATATTTACCAGAAGGAGACATATGAGTTGAAAATATCATTTAAAACTCCAATATCATTACTATTTCATCCACAATGCTAAGATAATATATGTATATCATATTATATATATTAAGACAAAATTAAATTAAATCCAAATTAATCTTACAAGTAGAAAAAAGTTTTCTGTTTTCTGCGCTTACATGAAAAATTGGAAATTATCAGATTCAGTAAAAATTCATTATCAAATCAAAGAAATGAGTTGACGCTAAATGGTAAACACAGTTTACCTTACAATTTAAACTTTTGAATTTGATTATGCTTTTTCTCATGTTTTAATTGTACTGCGTTGCACCATATATGGCTTATTTTTCTATTTGTAAGATTAATTTGGATTTTATATAATTTGTGTATTAATCTCCTGGTAGTATTAGTAAAATCTTGTACGGATGTATTGGTATTTGGTTGGTATTTTTGACATTTTACATTGGTTAGTACTATTAACATATTATATGATGAATCTTTATTCAAAAGCTGCATATTAATTTACCAAATAATTCTATATGTTTAAATTATTTACTAGTTTCTTAAAGAAGTTAACTATAAATAATTTTTATGTAGATAATTCACAAAGCATATAACTTGTTTAGTATTTTATTAAATTACCTCTCCACTCCATTTTTATTTCTTAGGAAACGGCATTGTCTAGTTTGCATAAGATGCAGGCTTTAGTTTATTGTCTGGCTGCCGTTAGCTGCCAATCTACGGGTCATGACCCATTTATAATAAATAATTATTAATTGTGCCCGGCTTAGCTTAAATTTAACGTAGGTAATATTTGATTGATTTATCAGAGTAAATCTCACAAACCATATAACCCCACTTTTTTTTCATAAAAAGAGGTTATATTTTGTTTTTAAATCTAAATAAATTGTTCACTCACCAGTAATTTAAAATCGCCTGATGAGATACATTGATACGCATCTAAACACGACTGCAACTTTGTAGTCATTTTGACATGTTTTCGGTGTAATATCCTAAGATATATATATATATATATATATATATATATATATATATGTGTGTGTGTGTGTGTGTGTGTTTGTGAAAATGTAAGATATAACTAAAAATATGGCTGTAAAAGAACAGCATTCATATATGTAAAATTTAAGATATAACTAAAATATATCTGTTTTTTAGGATCATCGAGTCATTGTAAACTCCACAATCCTTTTATTAGCTGCAAAGTATGTGCTTCGCTAGAGCTACATACGGTTTTTGAATTCGGAATTCTTCTTCTCTTAGACTGCTTGCCACCCAGTCTGCCCAACTATTTACCCAAACTTGGAGATTTCGACTTCACAGTTGTCCTTCTCCTAGGCTGGTTATCACCCAAGGCTATAGGACTCAATCTACCCTGATATTAACTATCTGTAAAAGAACAATATTCACACACACGCGCACACACACACACACACACACACACACACACACACACACACACACACATATATATATATATATATATATATATATATATATAAGGTATAATATAACGAAAAAGTACAGGATCCCTAATAAAGATAAAAGCCAAGAAAGTAAAGATCAACAATATAAAAAATGAAAACAAGAAAATAAATGTAAAAATAAATAAAGATAAAACAAGCGGAAAAAATAGATACATTGATTCAAAACGATAAATATTTTTATTTTACTTAAATAAAATTTCTTTTTTTACCAATCGGTAGCTGATATCCTGGATAATAGTTGAATGCCATTCTGGACTAGGAATATTTGTTTTATCCGGTTGACGCTTTACGTTAACATTATATTTTGTTTGTGTTACTGCTTGCAGGCCTTTGGGGGAAAGGTGATTAATCTGGTTTCAGTATGAAAGGATTGGAAGCTGGGAAGGGACAAAATTGAATGAGCGAAGTAAAAGCCTCGACATGGCACTTGTGATCTAATAAAACCGACATTAAAAGGCTTGAATCGTTCTGAAGTTTCAAATCATTTAAAATATTCATATAGTTAAGAATGCAAGAGCATTTGAAATGGTCCCACAGGAATAAAAAAATAGATTCAGACATACTGGAACTATCGTTAGAAACTATTTACTCACATTCACACGTAGAGATCGTTCGGCTTCCGTACACTTAAAAACGTGTACGTAAACACTCAGTCGCAAGCTGCTATACAGTCGTCTGCAAATCTGTGACACACTTGAGCTTTTTCTGCAGATCAATTGTTAGTATGATGGCCACTGCTAGTAAGATTGGTGTAAACTTAGTAAATATAAAAGACTAAATATTTTTTACAATCATGTTCCCCCTGTACAAGACCCGGAAGCCACTTGATGTAAAGGGTTACAGAGTATGGGCCACAGTTTATGGGGATATGTGAAGAAGATAACGGTTAACCCGAAATTTGAAGTCGGTTCCACAAAACATCGGTTCGTAGGAAGTAGCTTCACGAGGTTAGAAATGTCGGAACTAAAGAATGTAGTTCGTCTGATCACTTTCCATAGAAATAGCGATAGATCAGCCACAGGCTTGCGACCTTTCGTCTGGAGGAAAGGTGTTGTAGGGTGAAAAGTAATTCATCACCCCAAAGGAAACGGAGACGCTTTTTGACTATCGAGACTGGAAAGAGAAAACTGGCCAGGTTCTTCCCATATATGGTAGAGGTACTCCATTTTTGGCTTGATCTGGCTCTTGTAAAAGTAGAAAATAGTAGGAAGAATCGAGTTCCACTTGAGGTCTGGGTTGAGTTTAAGCCCCAAAGAGCGCTTAAAACACAGGAACACATTAAGAGAACACACGGTCATCGCGATAGGTGAAAATTCAGAGTCTGCATGGTGATGATGGAACGTCGCTAGTTTGGCTTTTGACTGATTGAATATGATCAGCCAGTTTTCCTCCCATTGAGTTATTAGAGCTAAGTCAGAAGAGAGCCAAGCTTTTGTCATGAAGTATTTTGGGAGTGCAGCCATATATCGTTGTATTATCAGCATAGATATCCATAAATGATCGGAGTATACTCTTAGGCAGATCATTTATGCAAAATAGAAAGAGGGTTTGACCAAGAAGCGAGCCCTGGTGGACGCCTGAATTGATCGCTTGGGTCCCGGAGGAGTGGCCGTTAACAACTATTAACTGTACAACAAGAGAATTTATAGTCAGCAGCAAGATTGACAGCCAATGGTCTAAATTCCGAATTGGAGACATCAGCATTAGGAAAATACAGAATGTTAACAAATGATGGAAAATGTGACACTGAAATCCGAAGATACATTTCAGTAGCGAAGGATGCCTTTCAAAATTAAATAGAATATTAAGAATCAGGATCATTTCGTTAGAAACTAATAAAAGGGTATTTAACTGCTATGTAATATCTATCCTACTGTATGGCAGTAAATGCTGGAAAATTTCATCACAAATAAAAATGACAGAGACGTGGCTCTGCAAAAGGATAAGAACTATATCAGAGAGAGAGAGAGAGAGAGAGAGAGAGAGAGAGAGAGAGAGGGAGAGGCAGAGGGAGAGAGAGAGAGGGAGAGGGAGAGAGAGAGAGCAAGCATTGGAGTAACGAAGAAGTTTTAAAGACACTCAGGAAGAGAGAGAGTTGAAATTTCTGAGACACGTAATAAAAAAGAAGATTTGGAAAATATTCATAGCGCATATTGAAGGCGAGATGGATATCGAATAACCTACTAAATGAATTTATGTAAGTAGATGTCGTTGAAGGGCCTGAGTGTGATGATAAAAGAGTAATTGTTGCTTAGAGATATAAAAGTTGTGATGAGTCATGTTTGCCCGCGTTCTAAAGGGACACGGCACTTAAACGAATAGGAAAGATGGAAAAGAGAATGTGCCGTATCATTGTTTATTTATCCTGAACTGCGTATGTAACTTATATATTTTTATTATGAAAATTTAATACTTTATATCTGATAATTTCTTTATATATTCAGCACAAGTAAATGATTTTACACAATCATATGGTTTTATAAAAGGATAAATGGCGTAGGGACGTAAAAACATTAAAATGTCTCGCTGCCTCTTAATTTCCTGCTTGTTGGAATTTCTCATCTCTTGTTTCAGCCTTTAAGAGCTTAGGTGAACCGTCCGACACTCCCAACTCTCAGCCTATTAGACTTCTACCTTTTTTAGCAAACTACTAGAAGCCCTATCAAATGCTAAATTAGTTAGCATCTCACAATGCAGGGCCTTCTTTTAGACAAGCAATATGGATTTCATTTTTCTAGGTCAACTGTCGATATATTAAGGATTATTGCAGATAGAGTCTATCAAGCTTTAGGTAAGAATGGTGAAACTCAAGCTGATGCTTTGGAGACCACAGAAGCGTTCGACAGGGTTTGGCATACCGGTCTTCTTCATAAGCTGAAACGTTTTGAATTGATTCAGCCTTTTTTTCAAATGAAACTCTTTTAGATTCTTTTGTACTAATGAAGTGTACCAAATGGCTCTATTCTTGGTCCTACTTTGTTTTTAATTTTTATTAAGGACCTTTCTGAAGACATGAGCTCTCAAATTGGTATCTATATTAATGCCACAATCATTTACTTCTGTCTCGATACTAAGTCTGATCAGTTCGATAACGTCAAATTGGCAGATGATCCAAAAAACGACCTACGGTCTTTTGTTAACTGGGCGTAAAGAATGGCTCGTTGATTCTAACAAAACTGCTCTCTATTAACCATCTAAGAGATGACTTTCTTCTTTCCATCAGTATGGCTGATGCTAACCTCCAGGTGAGGGACACGTTGCGCCTTTTCAGGTTAACATTATCGACTGACATGAATTGGAAAGACTATATTGGATTCTTTGTTAGGTCAGCTGCTAAAAAAGTTGATTCACTGTGTCATGATAGACAATTTTTCCCACCAGAATCTATCTTACATACCTATAAGTCTACCATTTGCTTAGAATATTGCTGCCACATATGGCCAGGTGCTCCTGATATATGTTTAGATATTCTTGATTAAATCCAAAGAAGAATTAACAATTTTATTGGTTCTGACCCGGTGTCTGGGCTTCAGTCACTTTCCTACCGCCGTAAAATTGCTTCTCAATGCCTTTTTTTTTATAAAGACTTTCATGGTAATTATTCGAATGAGTACTCCATAATGGTGCTTAGGCTTTATGAATTTAAGTGCAGTACTAGATTAGCAACAAGTTTTCATCAATTTACATTTGAATTGACTGGATATAATCCTAAGTTCTATGCTAATTGTTTCTTTTCTCACACTTATCGCTTGTGGAACTCTCTTCTGGATCCAAGCTTGCGGCCAACTTTCCGTTGTTTTAGCCCCTTCATACTATTTCTGTTTTCTCATTCTTTCACAATTTCCTTCTGTATAATCCATCATTTTCTGTTAATTAACACTGAAATAATTTGTAACAATAAAATTGGGTTTATATATATATATATATTAAGAAATGGACAAGGTCCGACAATTTATTTATTAAAGACATTTTTTATGTTTAACGTTGTTATTTTATAGATACAAGTATTTAAGTAAATGCTCTGTTTATGATAAACAGTATTAAATAACATTTACCGGCCTGAATGTCCGAGAAATTTTCATAGAAAATATTCGTTCTTTGACAGGATTCGAACCTGCATCCTATACGGAACCGTCATACGCTGACGTGCCTTACCTCTAGGCTACAAAGAATTTATTTGCTTAAATGCTTGTATCTATAAAATAACAACGTTAAACATAAAAAATGTCTTTAATAAATAAATTGTCGGACCTTGTCCATTTCTTAATATATGACGTCATTTGTTTACATTCGATACGCCAGAGCAGTTATGAATGTACGAGATTCATGGAAGATTAGAGTTTATAAGCAGTAAATTCGACCTTGTCTACCGAACGCTTCTTTGTAGCCTAGAGGTAAGGCACGTCAGCGTATGACGGTTCCGTATAGGATGCAGGTTCGAATCCTGTCAAAGAACGAATATTTTCTATGAAAATTTCTCGGACATTCAGGCCGGTAAATGTTATTTAATACTGTTTATCATGAACAGAGCATTTGCTTAAATACTTGTATCTATAAAATAACAGCGTTAAACATAAAAACTGTCTTTAATAAATATATATATATATATATAATATTAATATATATATGTATACATATTATTTTCATTTTGTTATTTATTAATTATTTTTACAATTATTATTAATAAAATATATTCAATATAAAGAAACGCTAGTATAAATTATAGCTTTCCGAATTCAAGAAGAGACGACTCGTCCATTTGAAGTTCCAAGTTAGGTTTGAAATCAGTTAATTTCTTGAGTTTCGAAAGGACGCGTGACTCTACTTGAATTAGGAACGCCATAAATTATATTAACGTTTGTTTAACAAGTCATATTCATGTGAAACCTGATTAATCAATGAAAATTAAAGAAAGCAAAAATGCCAAAAATTGTTCTTTTCCTCCATATTTCATTTTCTGATGAAGCTTTAATTAAAGTGAAGCGTATTAGATTGATAAATGCTTCCCATTTGTTCTTTTATATATATATATATATATATATATTGGTGAATATGCATAATATCCAACATCGATAGCACGGTTCGGATTTTTATGCGATTTTGCACTCTTCAGGTTTTGATTATACGCTGACCGTTATGAGATTCGCCTTCTCGTGGCGATGAATTTAAATTGTGTATTCAGACTTGTTTATTTAATTATTATTGCCTAAAATATGATAATTAATTTTTTTATAACTTATATCAGTCAAATTCTTCAGTTCGAATTAAGGATCGGTTCTGAGAATATTAATAGCTGTTGCATATTATATTAATATTCGTAAAATCTATTTTGAAATCTATTTTAATCGGTGTTTGAGTAGATGCTTGGTCTTATGGATACATGTAGACATCAGTTCTGTTCAGCAACTTAAGGTTATTTAAGTGTTTAAATATAATAAGCTTCTCCAACAAACACAAGTTACATCTGCTTTCCTGTCCATTGTATGGTTTAGCTTTCGCAATTATCTCTCAGGTAATGTTTGTATTTTTTGTTGTTTTTTAATCGCCAACCACATTTTGAAAGTGTTGTGTAGTTTTTGGTATTTGATATTACTCAGTGTTATTTTGTGGTGGTAAAATCGCGATTTTCAGCTGTTCTCGGTGGATCCAAAGTGTGGCACCCTGCATTATTAGAAAAACTAAAAAGAAATATTCATAGAAATATGATTTAATTTTTATTCGGTTTATTAACTAGTTGTTAGTTATTTAGACGAAGAATAATTGAGTTTTGAGAATAATTCTCTAATTGTATTTAGGCGACCCTAAGGGAAGAAGAAGGGAAAAAGAAAGAGGAAAAGAAAGGAAAAGAGAGAGGGAGAGATGGGTAATGCAAAAGCTGGTCATAAGCGAAAACAGGTGTCAAGAGATATCTAGGCCAACGCGCCTGACTGAATTTCAAGAACAATGGAAATTGTTATTTGAAAGAGTAAGTTTAGAGATAATGAACGGACATGGTAAAAGTGGATGAACATACGTACGATTGATAAAAATATCGGTCAAAACATCTGGCCTACTTTTGTGTCCACGGAATGTAGAAGCTCATTATCAATTTGGAGAAATGGGATTTTTTAGAACAATGGAAGAAGTGTCATTGGGATGAGAATTGGGATTGTATACAGATCTTGACCAGCTGAAGATAAGAACCCCCACGATGATGAAGTGAGGATATTTTCAATTCAGATAATTAAGATTTTTAACTGTCAGGCCTGAACGAAAATAAAGGAATGAAAACAATTGTTTTGGCTCACAGAAAGCGCCAGCGAGACGAGAAAAATTCTTCCTGAAGTCACATCTAATTAGCGGCGGGCTGTTTTGACAAAAACCAAAAGGTGAGAAAGGCCGAGATTGTCATTTTTCGTGCGTGCGAAAAAGGCCAAATTGGATTTTGTTTTTTTTAGCAAGGTGTTCTTTCCCAGAACAAAGCCGAGATAGACCACGCCCGATTGGAGACGTCACGAAGGACGGGAGACGCCCAACCAGAATCTCATTAGCCGAAAGCGGTCGCGTGATATGCGAGAAAGAGGAGAAAGGACGCTCGACCAGGACCCATTGGTCGAAAACGGTCACCTGACATACGAGAGACCGGGAGAGATGGGTATGCGCCTCCACCCCCAGAGGCACTGTGAGGAAGTAGGGGTGAAAATAAGAGCGATAATGGGAAATCAGAACTAATGCGACTTTTGGAATTATCAAGAAACCCTGACGCCGACAGACCCACCCCAGTTTGTTGCGGCGTCAATAAAAGCAGAACCCCAACCGACAGAAATCAGAGAGTTGCGGGGTAGACGGCCAGAGCAGTTGGAGAGCGGACGGCGGGCCCTGTTCATTCGCCCCTTGCGGGCAAGAAGGGTCGGTCCGTTTGGCCCGGACAGGCAGAGAAGTTGCAGCCAAGTCGAAGAGAAGAAAATTGCTCGAAAGCCGCAGAGAAGTTGGAGCAGAATTGCAGGCCAGACAGGCCGAAGAATTGCAGGCCAGATAGGCAGAAGAGCTGCAGGCCAGACAAGCAGAAGAATTGCAGGCCAGACAGGCAGTAAAGTTGCAGGCCAAACAAGCAGATGAGTTCAGCCCCGGAAGGCAGAGAGAAGAGATCACCCCAGACGGCAGAGAGAAGAGTTCGGACCTTGGCGAGAAGAGTTGCAGGACGGAAGAAGAAGAAGTTACTTGCAGTTGCGTCTAGAAGAAGTTGAAACCAGGCCAAGCCTGAGGGTGGAAATTCGTCCAACCCAAATCGAAGTGAAGAAATACGTCCAACTCAAGCCGAAGCGAATAAGCTCGTCCAACTCAAGCCGAAGAGAAGAATCAGCCGTGAACGACTGGTAGAGATTAGCGCCCAGTGTCGAAACCAAACCACACCCGACATACAAAATTTAGAGAGTAGGCAACTCGAAGTCTTTAAATTGTATGATAGAAGCTTGGTGCCACAGTCCACAAAAACGGGTCGGGAAGTAAGAATAATTTTATGTAACGAACATTAGATATAAAAGGTTGTTACCTTTCTTATCAGTAATTTTTTGCCTCGTGAGTTTTTTTTTTTTTTTTTGCTTGTGTGTTGCCACCCCTGTTGAACCCAGCTGGCATACGGCCCCGACTCCTGTTTGATCCCGTCTGTCTAAGATCTAATCACAACGTGGGTAGGCAGACCGGAGATCAGTACAGTTACCCTAGTAACCAGGTGTTGGAAGCGAGTTGGGAACGGCGAGGCTGGTAATCATCTAACCAGAGGGTTGGAACGTCACACTTGGAGCAGCGAGGAGCGAACAACTGACGCCGCGGCAAGGAACGTCACAACTGGTGCTGTCCGTGACAAGGATCGACCCTTGGGCGGCCACATCACGTCGCGTCACAGTTGGAGCCGCGAACGAGATCGAACGACAGAGTCGACGCTGCGACCAAGGAGGGGCGACGTCACAGTTGGTGCCGTGACCAGGATCGACCCTTGGGCGGCCACATCACGTCACGTCACAGTTGGAGCCGCGAACGAGATCGAACGACAGAGTCGACGCTGCGACCAAGGAGGGGCGACGTCACAAAAGTAATATTTAACATTATCGTCTGAATTGATACTAGGTCTGTAGATTATGCCTTCAGACATGCACTGGTCATTTAGTGGGAAGGTTACGTTTTTGCGGCAGTTGTAGGATTATTATTTAGTGTTTTGTTTGTATGCTTGCTTAATATATTATTATGTTGGTATATATAATTATCTATGTTTTTTTTGTACAGCTATAGCTTGTCTTAATATTATTTTTGTTGAAAAAAGTGTTGGAAAATGACCAAAGTGCTTGTGAATTAAATTCAGGAAAATTCTACCTACATTGGTTTTGACATTACTGTTGTATAGCAGGTTAAACGATATCATGTTACTTTTGCGCTGTTTTAGCTTATTTTTTAAAACTTTATCATAATTTTTCTGCATACTCTAATTTCATTTCATGGTTGCTGCGTTCTAGCGCTTTATTATATCTAGCTTTATTATCGTCGAGTATTACTGGATAACCTATGTTGTACAGATTTGTGTAAATTGTCAAGTATCCTTTTATGCTGGTTGGATTTTCTGTCGATGTACCTCTGGTCGTATAAATCCTTACTTTACGGTTCATAAGTGCCCTTACTGAGGTCAAATGTAACGTCTAGGAAATAGATCACTTTTGCGTTGGTATTGGTGGTAATGTTTAGTTTATGGTCCTTAAAGATTTAGCTCATTTCTCATCTGGTCTGCTTGTCTTGGTCTCAGTTTACGAAAGCGAATTATCCCATTGACGCAGTATATACCGTTAATTTTTTTTATATCAGAGATAAATCTGAGTCTCCATAGCAACAGTATCCTTACAAGGTCATATTCTTCCGCAGAATCATGTACTCCCATGGATACGAAAATGTCTGTTTTTTTTTCTTAGTCTTCGTGGTATAGAATCACTTTCTGTACCTGTCTTATGAAATACTAGATTTTTGTTGTGGATTCAGGGATGAAATCTGGTACCAATAAATAACAAACGCCAAGAAGAAATATAGGAAAATAAATGTATTAATGTAATAATACAACCTGGTAATGTAGGTTAGTAGTTCCAGGAATGCGGGTTAGTAGCAAAATACAGTCTTTGGTATCGACGTATCACTGTATGCCTTCTTACTGAGTCTACGCGCATGCTCACTGTGACTCTTGCTCGTTAGGTTCGTTCTGGTTCGTCGCTCGTTCGTCGCTCTTTCTCGCTCTTCTCCCGGGTATTCACTAGCAGTAGTATATGTATACCCTGGGTGAGTCCATTTGTATAAAAAGGGGAGAACCCCTCAACAATTTCCCTACTCATTTCCATATTAATTCTGATCAACTGGCTTCTTTACTTGATTTGTTCATTACCTTCGCTTCTGTCTTTTGTCGAGTATAGCAAGTGTCCTTCGTAATTCGGATCACATCGGAGTATCCGTTACTTTTTCATTTGACTCTAATATTAGACATGAACCTCTTAGTCCCAAGACATCTTTCTGTTACTAACATACTGATTGGGATTCATTTCGTGATTTTTTTTACCGTCGCCCCTTGTGAACTGTACCACTGATATCACTTTGATAAAAGCAAGCACCGATGACAGGTGAAACTACAATCTTCTTGTTTCACACCCGCCTGTTCAGCCATTATAGCCAACATGAATCACTTTTTCCAGCTGTATCAGAGTGATAGTTCCGATCACAGCTTACAGCTCTTCCTGTTCGCTCGTAATACTTGTAAAGTTTTTGTTCGCTGAGAGAATGAGGCACCAGATAGCATCTAACAATTTTGTTTCTCGTAACTACTGTTGGCTTTGTAATAATGTTTTAAATAAGAATAAGTTTTATATTCCTCGTCTTTTCACTCAATTTATGGGTTATAATCATTTGCTGATAATGCAGAATATTTTGCTTTTACATTCTCTTCCAATTCTACTTATGACTCATCTGGAGTATCTTTTGTTTGATTCTCCACTTAGAACTGAGTCTCTGTTGTGATATATATATATATATATATATATATATATATATATATATATATATATATATATATATATATATAAAAGTGTTGATTTGATGGTATCCCTGCAATAGTTCTTAAGAAATATGCTCCTTAAATGGCTTGTATTTTCTCTAAACACGACATAAATGTCTTGCTGCTTTTGCTCACCTGCTTGTTGGAAATCTTTTTCTGTAGTTACTGTTTTTAAGAACTCATGAGAACCGTTTGATCCTTCTTACTACTGGTTTATTAGCCTTCCACCTCTTTTTAGCAAAATAGTAGGGACTCTAATCAACTACGAACTGGTTAATCATCTCACCTTGCAAGATCTTCTTTCAGAAACAATATGATTTCCACTTCTCTAGGTCAACCGAGGATGTATTAATGGTTATTTCTGAAAGAATATATCAAACTTTAAATGAGAATGGTAAAGCTCGGGTTGTTGCTTTAGATATCTTTAAGGCATTTGCCAGGGTTTGGCATGCTTGTCCTCAAAAGTTGAAAGATTATTGAACTTAAGGGTATATTTTTTATCTCATTCAATCTTATCACATCGCGAATTGAAAGTTGTCTTGAATAGTCACTATTCTAGATATGCATTAATGCGGATGTGATCCAGGACTATGTTCTACGTACGTTATTCTTAATTTTCATCGTTGACGTTCCCGATTTTATAAGTTCTCAGCTTAGAATCTATGCTGATGACACAATTACATACTAATGTCCTAATGGTAAGTGTAATCGATTCGATAAAGTCAGATTGGAAATCATGCTAAAAAATGACCTTCAATGTGTTAAGTGAGGCAAAAGATAGCGTCATAATTTGAATGTTTCCACGACGAAATTACTAGATCCAGTGACATGGCCCAAAGAGTGTGAATTCAATACCCGGTTAAGGTACTGGAGAACTTTCAGAGGGAAATTAACAGGAAACATTCAGAGGGAAACGTGGAACTAGAACAGTCCCCAGTCAGCGAAATAAAGGGTTCAGTTCGACATTCCAACCACCTGAAGACCGGAGCGTACAACGACCGAAACGTTGTGATAAATATGGCGATAAAGATGAAGATAATAGTCGGAATAATGTAAATAATGTTTATAGGCAGCGATATATAAAATTATATTTCAATCTCTGATATGTATATTATACAAACTAATACGGCACTTCCATATCACTGAAACCAATAATTTCTTTTTCATTTTTCTTTCATAATTCAATATACTGCATCAATAAATTTATTTTTTTTAAAAAAGAAGTTAAATCTTAAACAACTTACGATTTTTTCTTTCTCGTCTGATGATAAAATTTCTTTTGATCTATGCTGAGTGATCCCGGTTTCTTCGGTTCTACGAAAGCTTAACTTTTTTCCCTTTAATTATTCCTTTACCATTAATTAAAACTGTCTTTTCTGCACTTTTCTTCCGTTCTAGGGATTTGTATTCATCCTTATAAATGGGCAAAACAGAGTCATGAAGTGCTGCAGATATAAATACGCTGAAGAACTCCCGTAATAAACTCCATTTCATTGCTGAATAATCAGATATTGATTACCTATGTTGCAGCATAAAAACAATGGCAACCAAAATTTGCATATATATATATATATATATATATATATATATATGCAAATTTTGAAAATCTGGAGCATCAGTTCACAACACGTGGCTATAAACAACACCTAATCAGGGAACAAATAAATAAAGCAATTTCTACACCTAGAGAAGACACCCTAATGTACAAGATTAAAAATAAATCTAGCCGCATTCCTCTAGTAACCACTTTCAATCCCACTCTGCCTCCACTATCTCAAATAATCAAACGTCGCTGGGAAATACTACATCTCAAACCAGACCTAAAAAAATTGTTTAAGGAACCCGGCCTTCTTGCATATCGTAGAACCTAAAAAGAAATCATAGGTAGTAACCACATTTAAGGGGACAAAGTAATCCGTAATAAACTAAGAACAAAAACAACAGGATTTTCCCAACCATGTAACAACAAAAGAAGTTTATGTTGCAACCATATTAAAAACACGAATTCATTCACTAGCTCAATCACTAAATCTACTTTCAAAATCTACCACGATTCTAACTGTAGAAGTCATAACATAATTTACCTCCGAGAATGCACACTATGCCAGAAACAATATGTAGGAAAATCTGAATGGCCCTTTCACTACAGAATTAATAATTATCGTAATCGAATTAAGTCGACTCCCCATGAAAAATTATTACCTGTAGAACATTTAACAATACAGATAGTACCAATATATAACTCAACAAATCAAAACCTACCCACATTTCTCACCCACACAAGACAGACATGCTTACGGAGGTGTGGAGGCCTCACACTTATACACTTATACACACCCCCACACGAATATACACACTTACACACATCATACTCACTCACTTCCTAATGAGCCACATGATAACACCCCCCACAGCAATACACACGCGTACACATATCATACTCACTCACTCCCTAAGAACCAAATAACACACACACAAACACTAAACAGAGACACATCCCTCACCAGGTCCAATAAAACTGTCAAAACTGACCAGAGAATTCAGAGCTGCATGTATCTATCCAGCTCTTATCTCAAATAACAACTTAAAAAGAGACTGTTTGACTAACACAAGGAATGTTAAAAAGATTCATGTTAAAAAGATAAAAAAAAAAAAAAAACAAATGAAAACTACAGACAAAAGTTCATTTTCCAGCAAAAGATTAATTTCTGTAGTTTATTGCTACCAGCAAGCAGAAATATTTCTCCTCCCGATGATGATGGCCATTTTGGTCGAAACTAGTCGAGGAATCTAAATGAAATAATAATAAAAAAAAAAACAAAAGAATATTAATCTACAACCCAGTGTGTCTAAAGATTTTAATTTTTTAATATTTTTTTATTGTTCAATATATATATATATATATATATATATATATATATATATATATTGATTGAATAGACGCTCCCTTCTGTTATTGAACAGTATATTTGTTTTCATCTACGAGCCTGAATATTCGAGGAATCTTAAATAAAATAATTTGTTCTCCAGCAGGACTCGAACCTGTATCCTCGTTGCTGGAGAAACTGTCGTTAGACCCAAAGTACTTCTGCCCGTCTAAGCCACGAAATGAATATTCCCTTACAGGCGCAAATTTTTCTCAGACTCTCGAAAAATATTTACTCATTTTCATAGGCTAACGTAAACAAAGCGATTTCTAAAGAAGTTATGGAATTTTATTTATTAATCCGACAGATTTTATTACTTAAAATATATTTTTAGTGGATACAATATTTTAGTCAACGCTCTGTTCATTTCTTAAATAATATTTTTATTTATTTTCATCTACTGACCTAAAGTTTTGAGAAATCTACTGGAGAGTCCATATTTTTCTTTAATAAAATTTCACTTAACTACATCTTTACAGCAGTTAAGGTATATCTGTTTAAGAAATGATACCGTATTCATCCGTTCCTGCAAATTCAGTCATTTATTTGTATTGCTTACACGTGTTTCACAAATAAGAGTTATTTCTACAGAGAGAGAGAGAGAGAGAGAGAGAGAGAGAGAGAGAGAGAGAGAGAGAGAGAGAGAGAGAGAGAGAGTAAAAAAAATGTATAAGCAGTTACAGTGTAACCAAAAAACCAATATGGCTAAAAAAGGTAGACAATTCGGACTTCTAACTTGCCTTTGTATCGTTTTAGCATTAACATCCAATGCCGTTGTTATTATCAACGGTATTACACACGGGTCTTTCCTACAACAAGAGGTTATTTAAAATAAGAGGGAATAATACGTAGTAATCATAATGTCTAAACAAAATAACAAAATGATAACAACACTAATTAAACAGGGAGAAAGAGAGAGGAATGCAAACACAGAAGGAGAGTCAAAAAAGATACTACTATTTTTACTAGTAATAGTAGTAATAATAATAATAATAAAGAATGTAATTTTCACAAGAAGCAAAGGAAAGAGAAGGACATAAGAAACAACAGAGGAGCAAAATCGGCACAAAAAGTAGAATATTGGCTGCCAAAAATAAACAAACAAAATTTTCGAATTAAAAGCGAAGTAAATACAAGGTGTCCCAATTCACCAAGGGGATTTTAAAAATTAATAATTCGTTTATTTTTAAATTTTAATTCACAATACAATAATATTATATAGAGTAGTCATGAGAAATAAATTTCCCTTATTTGAGAATGAGTACATATTTCAAGTGGCGTCCATTTTCAACATCGTATGAACGTGCCGTTTTTTAGTCATTTTCCCTCACAGCCCTCAGTGTTCCAAGTTCTTGTGCTTTGATGTCTATACGAAGGTTGTCTTTCAGTTATTGGAGAGCTTGTTGATATAAACTTTTTCTTTGGGATACCCGCATAGGAAGAACTCCGAGCCTGTCTGATCTGAGGAACATGGTGGTCAGTAATAAATTATTATTTTCTGTAAAATTTACCTGAGAAGTTGTATTTTAAACCTTGTCGTATCAGCTTTTGCACATCCGGTAGTACGGAAACAGGTTGATGCCTTTAAAAATTCGTTGGAGATTCGGAGAGATCCAAACCTGTCGAGACCGCCTTCTTCGATACTCACTGAAATAACCTTTTGTTCCTAACCGAACGTGTTATGTCACTTAGTGGAAGATTACTTACTGTACAATTAATCTCTCATACCGTAGGGGCAACAATATGACCGTTGAGTTTCAATTATTGGCCCTTAGATTTGGTAGAATGATTTCACTACTTCTGTTCGATTTTTAGTTTTGCGTTTTGATATGCTTAATATACAAAGACTCCTTTATAAAATACTTGAAAAGAAAAATAAAAACCGGAAAAAAGTTATTTAACTTTTTTCCGGTTTTTCTTTTTTCTTTTCAAGTTATTAAACTTTCAAACCCCTCGGTGACTTATGGGACACCTTGAACATACAATGTAATATAGCAGCTGAAAAGCACTATAGCCAAATGGGATGCTGAATTTAGTTCAGGACGTTTACATCATTGTGTAATATAATCGCTAAAAAGTTGCTCTAAGGGGTCAAAATATCTTAAATTGAATGATCGGAAAGGAAAAACCAAGTAATTATATTCCGATAACTTGCTTGCAACTTGAGGTTGGATATCCCATCTAGAAAAAAGTCACAATGAAAAAAAGATACAGTAAAATACAATCTAAAATATATTCATGAAATGCTTTAAAAATAGGTTAAACACGAGAAACAATAAAATAAATTCTTAAAGAAAGGCAAAGAAAATGATTCCTTATACTAGGATTTTTGAATGCCTAGATTGCTGCAAAAATGGCTAAATTCAAAGCTAACCTGATAAACAACTGGAAAGTTGGCTTGATCGTGAAGCATTATTTCCACTAAACTGTTAGAAAAAAGGATTTTAAGATTTGTGGCATTTACTGCCATTTATCACATGTACGAATCAAATGAATATAATATAAAGAAACTTGATAGGCTGATACTAATTTACGAATAGATTGGATTCACAAAGAATAAAAGAGTTAGAAGCACTGATCCAAAAGCATTTTACCAAAGACATGGAAGTAGCTATCGGTGTAGAAACAAGAGTAATATTAGTGAAAATCTGTAGCAGTGAGCTCCCAGGTAAAAGAATATTAAATGCGAATAACCGCTAAAATACCTCGGTGTAGTTAAATGCGGTTTCATAGAATAGGAAGAAATGAAAGACCTAATAAAAATAGTTCAAGAAACTCAGAATTATATTAGAAGAAGCACAAATCTAATAAAGCTATGAATAGACAGTGTCTACAGTGACTATAGTTTGGGCATCTCGACTGAACAAAAGCGGAACTTAAATCGCTGAGTCAAGAGAGTAATAAATTAATGACAATGCACGACGCTATAAAATCGAGAGATGATACTGGCAGATTTTAAGTAAAAATGAAAAGAAAGAAGTTGCAGACTCGTTCGTATTGCAGGCAGTGCTCAGTATGCTATGACAGAGCTTACGAAACACATGCAAACAAGCAAAGAAAACGTGGTTATAAAAACTCGAAACAGAAAGGCAATTGATAAACCGGTAATAAACGCAAGAAAGATAAGAAACTCATCAAGAAAATGTGGGAAAAGAAAAAAAAATAAATAAAATAAAATAAATAAGATTGTTGAAAATGAAAAGACTTGTGTAGAAAAGCTAAAAAAGCAAAAACATCTGTCTTATAATTACAACCTAGAATAATACCTATATATATATATATATATATATATATATATATATATATATATATATATATATATATATATATATATATAAAGAAATATAGTCTTAAGGTATGCTATATTTATGGAATAAAGTGCTCAATATCAGAGATAGAGCGTGTAAATATAAAAGTGAACATAAAAGTCAACACTTAGAGGCGACAGTCTGTTTCATGCTATATGCAATCGTCAGGCCACATATGCTGTTATTTTTTTCGGCTATTTATATATACGGGTTAGTAGTGCATTGTCGGTATTCTATTATGGCGGTTATTTTACCGGAAGTCGTTTGTTTATTTATTTGGGTAAAATTATATTGCTTGTTTTTATTTTTTGTTTCTTATTTTATTTATTTATTAACGTAGTAAAAATTTGTTTATATCACGTATTTAACAGTTTTTTTTTGGTTTGAGAGTTTAATGAAAGCTATTTGTTCAATTTTGGGGTTGATTGTTGTGGGAACAGGTTTTAATTGATTATCTTTATTTGGTATTGGTTTGTTTATTTATTTACTTGGATGAATTTAGGTCAATTTAGTTTACTTGTATATTTTCTCTTTTCGTTTTTTAAGCAACATAGTATTTATTTATTTTTTATTTCTATTTTTTTTTATTAGTATATTTATTTGTTTTTATTTTATTTTTTCCGTTTTTCATTTTTTAGGTTACGTAGTAAAAATTTATTTTCATGCCTGCATTTTGAGATGAGCTCGGATCTTTTATTTAATAATTTATTTTGGTCGGGGAAAGTAATGATAGCTATTTTTTCCTCCAAGCAAAGTTTGCAAGTTTTTGATTGGTTGTTGTAGGCCGATGATTTTTTCCTTATCTTCCAAGATATTTTTGGTGTGATGTACGTTTTGTTTTTAATTTCCCAGATATACTTAGAAAGCATTGTACTGTTCGCATATTTACTATTTGTGAAAGATGTTTTGCGTGTATAATTTCTTTTGTTTCAGGGTCCTTCAGTTACTCCTATGTATACTTTTTTCTTCATTATCTGGTGATTTTATCGTGGCTTGGTATATTACGTTGTTTTGTAAACAATTTCCGTGTAAGGGACATTCGTTCTTTATTCTGCAGTTGCACGTGGGTTTAATTTGTTCGTGTGGTTTGTTGATAATTTTCCTATTGTGCTTTTTTATTATTTGTGCCATGCTCTCGGTGCAGCTGTAGCTGATTTTTGCTGTGTTTTTTGTTGAATATCTTGTGTAAGGGGCTTGATTCTGGGAAGTGTTTGTGAGTTTGAAGAATATTTTTCCTACGTTTGTTTTTACGTTCTTGCTGTATGGTGGGTTGAACCATATGATATTTCTTCTCCTGTTGGCCTTTTTTGTATTCTGTGGTGAGTATGTGAGTATTGCTGGGAATCCGCTTTTAGGGCCGTTTCATAGTCTTTCTTAGCTTTGTTAAATAGGGATTCATTGGAGAAAATGTCGGAGAGCCTGCGGTTAATCGATTTTGGTATCTGTTTGATTATAGAAGGCGGATGGTTGGAAGATGTGTGTATGTAGAGTGGTTTATCATTAGGTTTTCTATATGGTTTATATGTGCCTTCTCTTAGGTTGAAGGTAACATCTAGGAAATCTACTTCGTTTAGGTTAGTTTTTATATCTATGTCGAATCCGTTATTTTTAAAAATCTTTATTATTGCTTTTCTAGTTTTGTCTGTGTTTTGTTTGTTACAGTTTCTTAAGATTATGAGACCGTCGTCCCTGTAGAGTCCTGTGTCATTTCTATCTATTATTTTGCTCAGTTCGTGTAGTAAGTAAATTCCTATGATTTCGCATGCCTCTGCACCGTCAAAGCTTCCCATTGTAGTGTCAAATATCCCATCTTTCTTTATCCATGCTTCTTCATTGTGGAATAATAATGATTTACGGGAGTGCTTAATGATGTTGATTTCGCTTGGTTTTATTATTATTTGTTCCTGAGCTAAGTTGATGGCCTTATCTAGCATACGTTCTGTTATGGATGGGTAAAATTCAAACCAATCAAAGACTTGCAAACATTGCTTGGAGGAAAAAATAGCTATCATTACTTTCCCCGACCAAAATAAATTATTAAATAAAAGATCCGAGCTCATCTCAAAATGCAGGCATGAAAATAAATTTTACTACGTAACCTAAAAAAAATGAAAAACGGAAAAATAAAATAAAACAAATAAATATACTAAAAAAAAAAAATAGAAATAAAAATAAATAAATACTATGTTGCTTAAAAAACGAAAAGAGAAAATATACAAGTAAACTAAATTGACCTAAATTCATCCAAGTAAATAAATAAACAAACCAATACCAAATAAATAAAATCAATTAAAACCTGTTCCCACAACAATCAACCCCAAAATTGAACAAATAGCTTTCATTAAACTCTCAAACCAAAAAAAAAACTGTTAAATACGTGATATAAACAAATTTTTACTACGTTAATAAATAAATAAAATAAGAAACAAAAAAATAAAAACAAGCAATATAATTTTACCCAAATAAATAAACAAACGACTTCCGGTAAAATAACCGCCATAATAGAATACCGACAATGCACTACTAACCCGTATATATAAATAGCCGAAAAAAATAACAGCATATGTGGCCTGATGATTGCATATAGCATGAAACAGACTGTCGCCTCTAAGTGTTGACTTCTATGTTCACTTATATATATATATATATATATATATATATATATATATAAAAGTACCTCGTATAGATTACATCAAAGTAGAAATCTGAAAATTTCTGAAGTAAAAGAAATGAAATTACTCTTTATAACAGCATGGTAAGCCTGGCTCAATGTTTTAATCCAAGATAATGTTTAATGAAGATTTAAAGCAGGAAATAATGATTTTTAAAAAAAATTTAAAAGTTGAAAATTTTAGAGTCCCAACATTTTCAGCAATTCCTATCTGTACTTAATTATAACCGACCTGTAAGCTTTTACCCATCCCTAGTATATATAGTTACATCAAAAGAAACATCATTTTAGTCCGATTAAGTTCTAAAGGATGAATCGTGTCGCAAACATTTTTTCCATTTTGTCATTAATTTTCATAACAGATTAAACAGTGAAAAAAAAACCTCAGCGAAAACTAAGTTTCGTGAAAAATAATGTAAAATAACTAAAAACTATAAAAATGAATTTGAAGGAGGCACCAGGAAGATTTTAACCTGAAATCAATTAATTAGTATTCATTAAGATTTAGTTAGATCTTCCCCAACTTATTCAGTTGCCTCCAGTCCAATATGAAAAAAGATTTATGGTCTAAAATTTTTTAATTTATAAAGAAGAATTTTTGCTATATTTATATAAAATACGATTTGTCCGCAGCAGTTCAAATTATACGAAAATCCAGATTAGAATTATGGCCTGACCACATTCTGAAGAGGGCCATCTGTTACTAGACAAAGAAACATCATGAATATATTATCGTAAAAAAACATGCAAGAAATCAATTTCTTATGTGAGGCGGGTAAAACGCAGGCATAAATTCTGGAGCAGACAGAAAGAAAGGACAGAGAAGATAGCAGAGTTTTGTTATGAACCTCCACACTATCCGCTACTGCTTTTGACACTAACGAACCCAAAGACACAAATCTAGATACACAAGAATACAGCATAATGACCAAGTT
>CAHIKZ030004605.1:595000-600000 GCA_903632075.3 Acanthosepion pharaonis
CAATTCTGAGTCTAAGACAAAACTACTGAAGTCACGTAAAGTCGCGTCTCTTGTGTTGTTTCTGAGTTTTACGTTCGGGTATTTTTCACTTAAAAATTATATATTCATAATAAAATGTTAAAAAAAAATCTTTATTTAGGAATAATCTATTTGAGTAATATTACATTTCATCGTTAGTTTGGATATTGTCTAATCGAGCTCACCCGTTGCCACTAATATTTGGCGAGCTTGATGGAGAGCTGACCACTGATTATCCTTAAGCATCTATTTTATCCATCTCAGTAAGTTGAGACATGGATGTTCCTAAATTTGAAAGGTTCGTAACAAGAGGGATAAGCCAGTATATGTTCTAACTTATAGGGATTATGTAAACGCGAGCTCTTAGAAAGCGATGGATGGTGGTTCCTAATGATCATTGATCGATAGGAGTAATTATCGTAGCGGAGGAGAAGAAATTTACAAGTTGAACTATGTATTATGAGCCTCTGTTTTGAAATTAAATGAGATCAATCAAACTTTTATTTTTATTATATTACACTAAATTCATATACTGATATCGTTTAATGTTCAGCATAAACTAGATCTATAAGTAGTCCATTCAGAAAAGCAACAGTTGCTTACACAGAAACAGGGAAGTTATCAAATACAGGGAGAAGAGGATAAGAGTAACTAGCGAGTACAATGCAAAACTGTATGGTAGTGGTATTATTAGCCGTTTCCTTATAAGAAAACATTTGGTAATCATTTAGCTACTGTCGCAAGCCCGCAAGTGATGTGGTAATTCGAATATAAAAATAACACAGGCAGTCACTCTTGTAGATACTAGAGATGTTTGAGAAAATATAAAATAAAGTTTGTATTTTAACATGTGAACCGTACAGAACAGCAACAGGCAAAATTAATTTTGAAAAATGCTGACATTTCCACACAAAAAATAAACACATTTATATAGACAATGCATGCAGAAAAGAAACGTATAATAAAATTTTAGTCTCGGATTACTAATCCTACTTTATAAAAGAGGAGATGATAAACACTTTGGCAACTATCAAATCTCTACACTAAATTCCCTAATGTATTTTATTGAATATATTCTTTAATGACATTAGTAAAAAATTGGAATCAGCACTTTTCATTAGTTTTATTGCTAACTAATTTTCAACTAGTCTTACAACTTCCAATTTTTTACTAATGTCATTAAAGAATATATTCAATAAAATACCTTAGGGAATTCACGGCCAGTGCAAGGGTCTCGCGTTCCCACCGAATCTTTGATACTTACCCCACACTATTATATCTTAATTTTCATAAGGTGGTATAGTTATGTAAAAATTATAAATTTTGTCAACTAATTATGTACAATAATAGACCATATGCAATATAGGTGAACATTTCAACTAGAAAAATTGAAAGTAAATCCAGTGTATCTAAATACAAATTAGAGACATGTCAGTTGATCATTCCATATTAGATAAATCAAAAATGTTTTGCGGCAATTTTTAGCATCAACTTCGGATTTTTCTTGTTAAAAAGTTGAGTAATTTTAACATGTTCAACATTATGGATTTTATATAGTGTTTTTCGAGATTTAACAAAACAAATTCACGGACTTTGAAACAAAAATAAAAAAAGAGCTCAGAATGATGTCAAATCCCGAGAACACTTTTCATCCTTTAATATTAAGTTGTGCTTAGTTTGATTTCTAACGTATATAAATGTAGCCAAATGATAACGAGGATCACAATGCCCGGGATTCCCAATCGGTTGTGGGGGTGCAGAGGTATCACACACGGGCTCTTTGTAGATTTTTTTTTGATAGTGCAAACCGTATGTGTGAAGTCATATGTTGGCGTGCTCAGTATTTGTTTTTAATGGTACGTAGTGTCTAAAATCCTGTTTCACACAAGTATGTGGCGGGAAATAGGAACAGAAAATTTAGAGCATTTCCTATCATTTTCCGTAACAGTGAATATTATGAAGTAACATGCAAAAGAAAAGAGAAAGTTATAAAAAAAAACAAAGAAAAAACTAGTCTTACAGACGTCTTCATTGAAAGGAACCCAAATCTGCTTACAGTCAGTAAGAGGTTTAAATCAAAACGGCTTCACGCGATAGAAAATTAATTTGACCTCTTAAAAAACTTTAAGTGTTAACTTCATTAAAGCGTCGCCTTGGAGCTTGATATATTCTTTGTGCAAGGGAGAGAACTGTTTTAGTGTTTTTATGTGTGGATGAAATTTAGTAAATTCTCTGATTAAAACCTAATAACATACAACTTCACGACAAAAAGAAAACTAAGTTAAGACAATGAAAATATACAATTTTTCAAACAAATTAGTAGAATAGAAAATATAACATATTGCACGATGGGAATACAATATTTATACTTAATGAAACGAAAAGTGGTCAAATTCTTATCCGATTTCTGCGAGGTGGGAGTCGTTTGGACTTGGTTTGATTGATGCGACCCTATATTCACGAATTGAATTCGACAATCATTTTAAATGAACTCTTCTCCCCAAAATCAATTTTAGCAATAATAGGGTGTAAATAGACTTGGAAAGGACCTAAAGGGGAAACAGAAAAAAACAAAAAACAAAATGAAATTAACGTCGTAATTACTGAGTAAGCTAATATTATTAAAAAGGTAAAATAGGAAACGATTATAGAAAAGTAACATGCAAAATCAAATATGAGGAAATGATTCTCAGAAAGAAAACATCTAATAAGTTCAGAGGGAATATCATCGAATTTCGAAAAGAGATCAAAAACGGATTGCTGGCTTTGTGGAATAACGAAAATAACGGAGACAATATGAATAGCAAATTGACAATTATAATTAAAGGAACAACAATGGGAAATAATCGTTCAGTGTTGGAACTGATGCAAAAGACGAGAAATATGCCTTTAACTACTAAGGAAAACAGAATTGAGCATATAGAAGTAAAATTAGTCAACAAAAAATGAGATACAAAAACAAAAGACTAAGAATTTCGCTCACGGAGCATATTTCGGGCAAGGGAGATAGAAGACAGTGAGCACTGATAAGCTTGAATGGCGAACCAGCGAACTTGAAAAAGGAAAAAGAGTGTTAAAAGCCACACTGAGCCATGATCACCTATGTTCTGAAGGGACTCGTCACATCGAAGAGGAAGAAGAAACGATAAGGAAAAAAAAGAACTTGAAACAAGTTCGATACGTAGCTCAATAGAAAAGCAATAATTGTTTACACAGAAGGACAAAAAGAAGGACGTTGCCAAATGTTGAGAGAAGATAAAAATTAGTGTTAAGCAGCATTGTATGTTTGGGAAATAAAAATAACAGGGGAAGACACTATAATAGATAATAGTGAGATTTATGATATAACAAAAATATGAAGTCAAGGTTTAGGCTTCAAACGTGAAAGACACGGAAAGGCACAAAGAGAAAATGACATTTTGAAAGAAGCAGAAAAATGCAGCAAATGATTAGCGTAGTTATTTATTCAATGTACATAGAAAAGAAACGTATGACAAAAAAAAATTTCTTCGATTAATAATCCTACTTAATAGAAGGGACGGTGATAAACACCTTATAAAAATTGAACATAGAAAAGGATGCATTAGAGCTAGTTTCGCTCAACACCGCACATTGCTACAAAATCAAAACATTGACATGAAAATCGGAGTCAGGTTCTTAAATAGCCTCGTCAGAACGAGGCTTTCATATGAGTATGATCCATGGCGCTAAACCCGTTCAGAAATATCTAAACTCTCAGCCGTATATAACTGCTAAGATAAATGGTTAAAATTGGCTTTGTGAAGTGAAGCCTGTGGGTTCTGATAGGTCTTGAAAGTACCTTGTAGAAAACGAACTGTGAAGGGATGGGTAGAAATATACAGTGTACGATGAATAAATTGTCGTCTAAATTAGCAAAAATGAAAATAACACAGAGACTTCATTTTAACAGATATATTTATCAAAATTATATAAAAATATATTAAGATAGTAAATAGTAAATTTATTCAATAAGACAACTATTGGCTTCAACCGCGTCCTCCAGACGACTTCGGAATCTCCTGGAGCTCTTCTGGGCTGTCTCCTTGTTTAAGTTGGTGAATGCTACCATAATCCTGGCTTTCAGTTCATCTTTGGTGTCACAAGGAGTTTTGTTGGTCTTTCGCTCAACTTCGCCTCACACATAATAATCAAGGAGTTGCAGTCTGGAGAGTTAGGTGGCCATATGTAAGGTGGTCGCAGAAATTTGTCTGACATGCACGACTGGGTTCCCCTAATTGTGTAGCATGGTGCATAATTTTGTTGTGAGACATAGTGTCTTCTAGAAGTCACCCTCTTGACCCAGGGCAGTACTACCTTCTCAAAGCACTTGATGTAGGCCTCCGTGTTGAATCTGAGGCCCTGAGGATGAATGGAGCCATAACGTCGCCATCACTGGTGAGCACTCCAAACACCTTCGTAACAACCAATATACTCGTCCAACTCTTTTTGAATCCTCTGCACTGTCCTCAGCTTGACCCCCTCAAACACTCTTAAATGTTCGTATTGGAGATTCCGGCACGTAGAGCATGTTGTTTTCAAATTTCTGGCGGAGTCATTTGCGGCATAGTCCGATTTTCTCAGAGACGGTACCCAACTGACCCTACTATACTGTGCAATCAACAAAATCAAAAACAAACAACACGCATGCGTAAAATTAAAAATTTAAAATAGCGACAATTTACCCATTGCACTATGCATATAAGGAATATTTAACCCAGCAACGATTTGCAGACGACATTATATTAATATCAAAATAATCAAATGACCTAAATAAGGAAAGGCGTTGCATTAATGTAGGTGTTAAATTCAACAGAAAGAAAACAAATGTTCATTTGAAACATTCGAAAAAATAAAGATATAAAAATAGAAAAAACAAATACAAACAGGAATACATCTATTTCGGAGAGGGATAATATTAAAGGATGTAAGGAAACGGTGTGTTATGATCGGGGAAAGCATTT
>CAHIKZ030004605.1:602500-777500 GCA_903632075.3 Acanthosepion pharaonis
AAAGTGTAGATTGTTAAAAATTAATCCAAATAGAAATACGTTTTCGTCACTTGAAGAGATTAATTTGTATTGTTAGTGCCTTTTCGCGATGATACTTCTGCCGTTTTGATAGACTACCGATACAACGACATAAATGTAATGACCTGTTGGACCAGTGTTTTATGTAAAGAAGGTTTGCCGCTTTTAAAAAACTGGGTTTAAAATTTCATGGTTTTATCGGGATTTGTGTATGGATAATTGGCAACTACACGAAACTTCTATTTACTACCAGTAAAATGTATTGGTAAATAATTACAAGCAATCCACATTATGGTATGTACCATAATTGCCAGAGCAGTGACAATAAAGTATCCAATACACCCACTATAAGATATGCAAGACAGTGATCAGCATGGATGGGTATCAATAGAAACAAATATGAAAGGGAAACCGAGGCATTAATTATGGCAACCAAATGAATTTTAATTACACCTCGCTAATAATTTGGAACGGTTATAATTTAAGTAAATTAGGTAAATGACCGTAGTTTTTGTGTATTTTTGGGGAACTTTACACTTTTGACAAGGTACTCGCATATAACTATTGCCATCATTCTGTGAAAATCTCGGTAAATTCCAATGTATATTTTATGGAAAAAATGAAAAACTGTCACCTCGTTAATAATTCGTTACACAGTGTATATATTTGCTGTTGCTTTGGCTTCTAATCAAATTTACTAACATCATTTCTCTCTGATCGGTCAGTTATATCCACGTATATTTTTCTATATTTCTTTTATATTTTCTCTTTCACCAAGAAGTTTAAACACTGATCCGTGAGCAAAGAAATTGTCTTTCTTGGCCTTCGTGTATGGAGTAGGAGGTAGAAGAATTATTGAAACTATTAAAAGAAAGTTGTGCATTGAATACTGCTGCTATATCTGGTCTGGTGCTTCTGCTGTACATCTCGACTTCAGTCTTTCACTGATGTGGCGTGATTTCCCTCTTTTTTTTTTCTACAAATATTTTCATGGCAATTCTTTCTTTCCTGGTACCTTGCCTACATGATTTTAAGCATGCTAGTAGATTGGTGATGCTAGGTCTCACCATTTTACTGTTGAACTAGTTAGATGCGAACGCCACTTCTACTCTAACATTTTATTTTCCCGCATTTCTCACATGTGGAACTCCCGTCCGATTACTTCCCTGATAACTACAATGATCAAAAACTTAAATGCAACGTCAATCGTCATCTTCTGTCTTCTTGAACTTTGTTCTTTTTTGTCCTTTCCACCATCATCCCCATTAATGTCTTCTCATGCTCTTTCACTCTCTGTTACTACTACGTTTTAATGGCAATTATCGCCTTGCCTTGGTTTGAGGAAACTGGACAAAGTTAATGTTTAGCAGGAGCATATTGGTATAAGGATATTTGTACAGTTGAGATTGTCTTATTACTTAGGTGAACAATCTGACATTTTAGATTGTGTTTTGGTAGAGTTGGTTAATAATTTTTTCTATTGTATACACGGCGCTAAAGAAACCAATTTAAAACTTTATTAGTTGACAGTGTTTTTCATTGTTATTAATTTGCATTTTTAAACCTCTCTCCCCAATTCATCAATGGAAGAGAAAGTATGTCTATTGATGTATTTATTCTTTTTTAATTCAGGTTTCTTAAAAACTAACCAAACGATTTGTCTGTTAGCCAAATATAATTGTGATTTATTTTTTTAAAAATATCAGTAAAACCTCGTGCACAGTCGACGTAGAAGGTTTATTTGAATTAAAAAATAGTATGTAACTGTTTAGCGAATATTCTGATCACTTTTTAATTAGTTTGAATGTTTAATTTCTTTTGCTTATTTTGAACTGTGCAGAACTTACATTGAGTCAAAACTTTATGTACTCCATTTCGCATATTTTTTACAATAATATTCACTCCTCGACAGGACCGAAGGCCAATTCGTGGTAGAGGCTTACAAAGTAAGAGACACAGTTTATGCGGCGAAGATAACAGTTAATCCTAGACTTGAACTGGTTAAGATTGTAATGGCCAGGGAAGCATCCTCTTGGGAGTAGGTTTAAAAAGCAGCTGTTTATGGGAAGAAACTACTTCATTGGAACTTACATATCACCAAGGAAATATGAAAGGAATGAATATACGTGACATGGCTTGAAGATTAGAACCCGTGGGCTTAAGCAATGTCGTTCGTCTGGACATTTTTCACGGAAATAGCAATAGAGTAACGAGTGGCTGGCGATGTTTCGTCTGTGAGGAAGAGGTTGAAGGTTGAAAAAAGGAGTTAATTTTCAATAATTGAAAATAATAAATCAGCCACAAGGACACGGTAACGCTTCTGAATTCTATCGAGACTGGAAATTGAGAGCTCCTTCCCATAAATGACAGCAGTCTTCCATTTTCCTGCCAAGTCGGATACTTGTAAAGCTAGATGATAGCACTAGGAGTCAGATAAGTACTAGAGCGGTATAGGGAACCTACAATTTTGCCAGTATCTGTATCGATGGGTTGTATGTACGAGTTATGGGTTTAGCTTAAGTCCTAATAGACGCTCAAGGCACAGGACCTTCCTGGGAGAACACTCGCTCATCGCGATAGGCGAAAATGCAGGGTCCGATCGGTGATGAGGATGCATTACTAGCTTGTTTTTCCAGGCATTGAATGGGACCAGCCAGTTTTCCTCCCACTAAGATGTTAGAACTAGGCCAGAGATGGTGTATCCATTTACTGTTGTATCAATAGCATAGACTTACGCAAAAAAATCTGAGTATATTTTTAGGCAGATCTTTTAGATAATGTAGAAACAGGGTTGGACCAAAAAACAAACCGTCGGTCATTTGGGGCTCGAGAGCGGGCCGTTAACCACTATCTTCCCGTTAGGAAGGACTTGAAAATTGAAAAGACTCTTCCAGTGATTCCATAGCTAGAAGGTTTATGCAGTAACTCTCTATGCCACAACTTATCAAAAGCCTTTGAAATATCTAATGTGGTTGTCCTTGAGATATATTTACTGTATAGTGACCAACTTATTCTATTAATAATTACAGTATATCAGCACTGGACCGAGCCAATCAAAATCTGTACTGTTTCTTGCTCAAGAAGCTGCCTGTATTGATTATAGCTTCAAAGACTTGTTGATTATAGCTTCAAAGACTTTGTTAACGAGGCTAAAGGAGCGGGTTGGTTTATATGGAGACGGGGATGAGCAATCACCCGCATGCTTGAAAACATTGCATTGAGTTGACACCTCACAGGCAGCGGTGATTAACTGGTTTTTCTAAGATCGAGGTCAACTCAGGATTAATATTCGTTAGGACAACAGTTAGAGGCAAAGATCACGGCGAATAGTTTTGTCTTTTCTGACGAAGATGCAATTTATGATAATAAGCACTGAGGCTTTGACTCTATTGAGAATTTGGTTGGAGATCTTCCAGAATTCTAGGGATCAATGTTATTTGCTTTCGACCTTGTCTTAGACTGATTGTGCATAGCTATACTTTGCATTTTCCGAACTCTACTGCAATGATAGTGAACAGTTCTGAATGTAAAATGTGTCCTACTGCAACGTTCTCTGTGATAGATATTGTAGTAATATATGTGTTTCTTATGTAAATATGATGAACCGCCTCAGCCCTGGTGAAAACACTTCATCGGGGAGAAGGCAAAACCAAAACATTAACCCGAAAACTCGAGTCATGTTCTTAAATAGCCTCGTCAGACTGAGACTTTTATATGAATGCCATATAAACCTGGTCAGAAATATCTAAATTTTCAGCTGTATACAACCAATTTCTCAGATCAATGTTTAAAATGCCGGTCGGTTTTGACGAAGATCCCACTTCTTCGTACGTAGGGGATTGGCGCTACAGAATCAGAAACAAAGAATAGTACCAAATAACAGAAACAGCATCATTTGAGGACTTTCAACAGCTATATTGAATATCATATGCTACATCAAACAAAAGGTTAGGAAGGAAACCAGCATCATTTTTTGAAAGAGCGATAACAGCTATTGGACTTGAGAAACCTATTTTCCTGAAAAATCGTTTTAAGAGAAAGATTTTATGAATTTCAACCGGAAGTTCTACTGGCTGCTCGGTCAATGAATGCTGATTATATCCTTATAAGGAAACGGCTAATATTACCATTATCATTCGGTTTCGTAGGGTAAAGGCCACCTTGATAACGACCATGTATAGATAACTAAAATTAATGAACGAGATGCAAACGATAGGGAATGATTTGCTCTTAAACTATCACAATGGACAATCACCATTTGGGATGAAGATACAAACACATAAGTCGGAATAATATTAATAATAATAATAAGCAACTATCACTGAAAACTACAACAATGCATTCTTTTGCTTACTTGCAGCAAAATATGTTAAGACTGGTTCTGAAACACGAGGGTACAAAATAAATGTTACTCTCGGACAGAAGTTTCCATAACATTATCGTGAAATCCATCTAAACAAACCAGAACCTGAAAAAATGCGTGCCCAAATGAAAAATCAAGACAAGAACATAATAAAACAAATCCTTCTTAAAACCACAAAAAAAAAAAAAAATCAATGTGAAAAGATGTTTTCTGATAGATGTTGCAGCCTTAGCCGATAAAAAAACAAATATTTGAAAACGTTTGAGAAACTAAGTAAATGCAAGGACCTCGAGAGGGAAATCAGTAGAAATGGCATCTCAAGACAACAATTGGTGCCTTGAGAATGATATCAAAAGGAACAAATAAATGTGTGTATCAAATTCCTGGTAGCCTTAAAATATCGGAATTACAAAAGAAATTTCTTTTGAATAATAATCATGTGTACTTCTCATATCTTGAGTAGATTCATTTCAATACAATGACCACAGTTACATATTTTTTTCTCTCTGATTGCCATACGCACCTCATTTATTTTCATCGTCTGATACAAAAAATATTGTCTCTTGAAGTCTATTGTTCAGACAACTCCTACGACACAAAGCAAACGCAAAATTCAATGATAATAATAATGACGGTTATGATATACAGCCAAGAATTTATACTATTGAAGAAAATTCATAATATACGATGGGACTTTTACCTCGTGTTGATTGATTGATCTGTTTCATTTTTATGCTTTACCAACCATATGCAGATTATTTAAAGCCAGAAAATATTTTTAGATTGGAAGAATATTTTTTGAGATAATGATTTACTGATACAAGTGCTAGTAATTAACCCATAGCTCGGGAAGAATAGGTGAATTCATACCATTCCCAAGGGTATTTGTGCGTAAGTGAATATAATTACCTCGACTAAAATTGGAACTCTGCTCCTGAGTTAGTAATATTAAGCAAGAAGGAAAAGCTGTCACATAATTTACTGTTCTAGCAGGTCATAGAGTACATCTACGGTACAGAAAAGTGAAAAACTAGATAGATATCTCGAACTTACCAGAAAGTTGAGAAAATTGCAAAATGTGAAGGTGGCAGTCGTACCAAATGTCATCAGAGAAGTGAACACAGCTCCGAAGAACCTAGATAAAGAGGAAGAGAAACTGTGGATTATAGAGAAGTCAATTTATTACATGGTGAATATCGCTCTCCCAACAGACTACAGAGGAAAATTGAAATTGAAACGTTGGAAAAATATCTGAATCTCGTGAAGACAAAAGAACAGGAATGTGATGATCGTGTCCATTATTATTTTCGCAGCGTTTCGAAAAAAAATCCTGAAGAGCGTTGAAAAAGTGTTGGAAGGTCAGAAAATTCCAGGAATAATTGAATCTCTTCAGAGTACAGTGTTGTTAAAATAAGTATGGAGAAAATTATTGATATATGATTTCCAGTGAAAGCTTCAAGGTGCCAGGGGCGCGAACATTCAATAAGTACATAATATCACGACGATTAAAATTATCATTTTAATACTACTTGTCCTTCCCTTAGCACAACCGTTACGCCCTTATTAAAAATGGACTATTCCGTTTTGATCGTGTGTGGAAAGATATCAGAGAGGCTACCTAGTGTCAATAAGAGAGCGAGAGAAAGTAAGAGAAAGAAGAGAAAGAGAAAGAAAGAGAGAAAAGAGGAAGAATAGGAAGAAGTGAAGAAAAAAGTATTTAATGTTTTCTGCCAATACTTCATAAATAATAGACTATTTTATTTTGATCACGCAGAAAGACAAAAAAACATACCAGGGACGCCACCTGGTTTCAGTAAGAAAGAACAGGAAGTTAAAAGCACTTAGCGTCTATTTCAATGAAATGGAAAAAAATATCAATTTCAAACCTTTTCATTTATACCCCCTTACTTCTTAAAAGAACGACCAGCATTTATATTTATGATTGTTATTGAAATATTTTCTTAAAGTTGTTAAGCTCGATACACGATAGGGGAATTTCTATGAATATTTTATTGCCGTAGGACTCGCCAAGAGTTTATTCAATCATTAACTTAAGAATTAAGATTCATCAGAAAATTCAAATAGAAAAACCATAAAATTTTCACGAGTATTTCTAGTAAATAAATAATGAAGATGGGATTGGGTGTATATCAGGCTCTTAAATAGTGGTTTACTTAGCGTAGCATTGTTGCGGCACAAGACCCCAAGTATAGAGCAGCCAGTGAGGATCGAACTCAGTAGTAATTAATATAGCTTGCTAACATTTGCATCACGTTGAAGTATTCCTTAGTCTTTTAAAGTATTGATGTATCGATTAGACAGCAAAATAGGTAAGAAGATGCATGATAAATAGGCACGTATAAGTTTTTCTGAATTTTTATAATTTAGAGAGAAATAAATTACAGGATTCTAACATGCTAAAAGACTAATGAGTTAAAAACAAAATAAATATTTACACACGGAAAAAGTATGAACACAGATTTTGCTATTTTTATATTTTCACCTTAGATTTGATTTCCATGCACGATTATCTCCTGTTGCATCTGAGTAGTACTTATTTCGCTAGATTAATCAAAACCAGTAGAACAAATATCTAGGAAGTGTTTTAACAGAGGATAGAAAGTATGACACTGAAATTTGAAGGTGCATTGCGATAGCGAAAGATGACTTCTAAAAGTTAAGCAAAATATTAAGTAACAGAAAAATCTAGTACTAAACTGTTACATAGTATCAATCTTTCTATATGGCAGTGAATACTAGACAATTCCCTCACAGATGACGAAAAGAATTGAAGCAACAGAAATGTGGTTGAACAGAAGGACGCCGAGAATAATATGCGACCAACAACGAAGTTTTAAAGAAAATTGAAACTTAAAATTTACACCGCAAAATGACAGTTTCTACAATGAGGAAAAAAAGGCTCACAGATCAAATTAAAAGCAAGAGGGACAAAAGAAAACAACGCTTGAACTCGCTAGAGAGATTGACTAGCGGAAAAAGGTTTAGGAGAGATAACAAAAAGTTAAAATTAAGAAATATAAAGGACAGGAAATTGTGTAGAAACATAATCACCAACATTTCGAAGAGATACACCACATAGAAGAAGCATATCTTTTAAAAAATCCGACATTATTAACGGCTTAACTGGGGTAGACTGTTCTAGTTCCACGTTCCATGTTTAATGGATGTTAGTTATCAATTATCTCCTGTTAATTTCCCTTTGAATTCACACTCTTTGAGTCCTGTCACTGGATCTAACTAACGCCTTTATCCTCTGTGCCATGTGTCCTTGAGGACATCTGTGTATGAATATCTATGTATTATAAACCTAAAGTCTTCAGCAATCATTTTTTCCAGTGCTCATATTGCAATTTTTACTGTTATCATTGCATGTTTTACCAGAGCTCATATTGCAATTTTTGTTGTTATTATCGATTTTCTCTGGCACTCCTTATTACTGGTTCCCATATTGTATTCATTTCTATGCTTGGTCGGCTCAGGAAATTTTTGTGGCCTAGCATATGTGATAATTCTTTAAGTTTACGAATTTTCCAATGGTGTACTTTGTTTATGATCTCAACCTGATCCCACAAAGGGCGGTGATCTCCCTTCTCTCTCCATATGTGGTCAGCCACGCCTGATTTGATTGCTGAAGATATTAGGTTTATAATACCCAGAAATTCATACACATACCATGTGGACACATGGCACAGTGGATAAAGGCGTTAGTTAGATGCAGTGACAGGATCCAAAGATTGTGAGTTCAATACCCGGTTAAGGCAATGCAGAACTTTCGGTGGGAAATTAACAGGCGATAACTGATAACTGGCATCCATTAGTGGAACTAGAACAGTCTACCCCAGTGAGAGAAATAAAGGGTTCAGTTCGACATACTAACCATCTGAAGAAGGCCGGAGCGTACAACGGCCGGTACGTTGTAATAAATATGGTGACAAAGATGAGGACAATAGCCCAAATACTTAGTTTTTAAAGTAATCTCCTTCCTTATCAATCCAAATTTTCAGATCAAAATACAGTTGATTATTACGGAATTATAACAAGCACACACACACACGTACGTATATATAAAGTTAATACAAAAATTATCAATTAGCTGATTGATGTTTGCTTTAGCACATATATACAAAAATAATCTTATTATCAAAGTACAAGAAAAAAATTCCAAGAGCTTCTGGGTTCTATTCTTGACTTGACATTATTTCAATTTTTCATTTCCAGTGAAGTAAAATATAACAGAATTTTTCTAGTCAAAGGCGAGAGAGCAATTGTCGGAACTTAGTTATAATGACATCGCCATTTCACAATGACAACACACACACACACACACACACACACACACACACACACACACAAAATCAGTTGACTTAACGAACGTGAAATTCATCCAGCACAATTTCTTATGGATTGACTTTAATATATTATACGCGCGTAAATTGATAAAGAAAGCAGGTGGAATACAAGATCTCAGATAATTATATAATGTTTCAGCATATAATATTTTAAAAGACTTCAGTGAAGAAATGCGTTTAGTATGATAATAATATGTTTAAAATCTATGACATCATTTTTTAGTCCCGTTCTCATCGAAACTGCCTTCATTGTCGCTTTTCAACGCATCATGGAAATAATTTTCTCATGATTTACATTCCATGATAAAACGTCATAAAAATACCAGAGCATATAACTGTCATTGTTTCTTTTCAAATAATAGTCTTTCCTTTCACTTGGCAAATGTTTTGTTGATGTAAATGTTTGCTTTCGTTACACACCAGTTCACGGTTGAACAATCCGTATACTTTGGCTATACTATGGGAAGATTTAAATATATTTCCCGACGTTTCCGAATGGACAACGGAACATTGATGTATTATGTTGAGAAAAATGTACAGATGTTTTCCTGCACGTTTCTTTCAATAAAGGTAGCTTATATATATCATTTAATCCCAAGAAAGGTGATAAAGCCACTAAGACACAAAGTGTTACTTAGAAGGAGGGAGAGAGATGGAGTGAGTGAGAGAGAGAGAGAGAGAGAGAGAGAGAGAGAGAGAGAGAGAGAGAGACTTCATTAGAAGAGCGGGATTCAAGTAGACCGAAAAATACGATTGTCGTAGTATTTAAACTTTCGAAATCCTAGTTGACAGGATTCTTAGCAGAGAGTTCCACAAGCGAGAAGTGCTAGTGAAGAAACTATTAACATAGAACATGCAATTAGCAATTTCAACAGTAAAATGATGAGACCTGCGCTTAAAGTCGAGCTACCAAAGAGGAAAGGCATATTTATTTTGTAAAATATACAAAAATTTGGCACAAGGCCAAAAGGGGTGATAGGGAAAGGCTGGTCATTTTCTGTCTTCTAATTAAACTTAGTTACCCACAGTCACTCATCCAAACATACCACAATTTTCCTATATAACAAAACAACACATTCTTACATAACATTTCTACTACAGCCACGATAATATCTCAGAATATCTATGAAGTCCTAACTAGTCCCCATATATACAATCTTTTGCCTGTGGGGGAGGGGAAGAAAACAACAATTTAAAAATCTAATCTCAATGTGTAACGTATATATGTAGGTACCTCCACTTTTCCGCTACAAAAAGCATAGTATAATGAAAAAAAAAAGGTTCCAAACTTAATAGAAACAATGTTTTATCGTCAAAATGTTTATGTTATTATTAAGAGGAAAGACCAAAGTATTAATTCTTTTTAAAATTTTTTACACCTTTCCAATACGCTCGAAAATTGGGTTAAAAATCTTTTTTTATTATGTGTCAACGTTGTAACAGAGCTGGTAATGGACATTTTTGCGCCTGTTTTCCGGTAAAATAACACATTTATATGGAAAGTCTTGCAAAAACTTAATAATTGTCGGATTTTAATGAAGCTTCAGAACTTATTCACAAATGAATAAATATATTTTAAGAAAATTTTGATACAATTTTTTCTTTTACATCTGTTAACCTTCATTTACTTAATTTCATCACATTTTCTAGAATTTGAAATCGTCAATGAAATGTTTTTTATTACTTAAAAGGAGGACTCCTTCGAGAATGTATAGCATCAATTTTTTTCCCACTCTTACCAAGTTTTCTAAAATCTGCTCCAAATCGTAAGATAAAAACTTCAATAAAACTATCTAATTGTTGAAAAAGATAAGCTTTTAATTGCTTTTATAAATAATATATATTAAGGACATTATAGTCCAAATAATTTTTTTTCGATGAATAAGTAATTTTTACAAGAATTGTTTGCATTTTTCTTCATAATTTATTAAGTTTCAAAAATGTTTACAAAATTCCTCCAAATATCGTCGAAGTTATGTCATTAAGTTATTAAGTGAAGATTATATTTACTAAGTGAAAATTGAAAAAATTAATACAAATCATCACACCAAGAAATTTTAAAATAATTAAAAAATTTTGTGTGTCTAAATGTTCTTTTTTTTTTAAGTATGGTGTTTCATACGTGACATTATCGTTAAAAGGTCACGATTTTCAAGAGTTGTCCCCCTTGGGGATAAAATTTTTCATTTCAATTCCGAGGACGGTTAAAGAGAAGAACGGCTCTTTTCAGGGCCACAAAATATCCCGAAAAGTTTTATAACTGTTATGCATCGTAGCAACTGTTTTTTCATATAATATTTTTTGAAGTATTGGATTTGGCTTAAATAAAATAAATGTACAATTACCTAAGTAATAATAAAATTTAAGTACTTTAAAAATTCAATAAATAAAATAACTTTAACATTTCATTTATAACCATCAGGATATAACAAATAATAATAAAGAATAAAATGAAAAAATAAGGTCTTAAAAAATATAAATTACACACACACACACACACACACACACACACACACACACACACATATATATATATATATACAGATATTTAATATTAAACCTAAAGGTAATATAATTGGATAACAGTAAATGATTACATATATATAGATCAATACGTGCACAGGTTCTCGTTCTCTTTCTATGATAAAAATATAGTTTTAAGGCATGCTATCTTTATGGATTAAAGTGCTCGATATCAGGGATAGAGCGTATGTAAATATAAAAGTGGACATTGAGATCAACACTCAGCGCAACAGTCTGTTTCATACTTAAGAACAATCGTCATGTCATGTGCTTTGAATTTTGTCTCGACTATTTGTAAATGTACTTATTTGGCAGTAACGATTATGTTGCTATTTATTCCACTCAATAGGATCAAGATGTCCTGACGATTGTGCTTAAGCATATCCACTTATATATATATATATATATATATATATATGACGAGGCAGGAATTGTATCTGAAAAGCATCAAAACACCCCTATCCGCTCTTGTTAAAAATTCCTTTTAACAAGAGCAGCTACACATAAAAAGCTACATTCCTGACACCGAAATAGAATTAAAATTTGCATATGTATGTATACCCCAGCGCATGGATGTGTATCTGCGCCTGGGCTTGGATTGTGTATATGGGTGTGTTTGTATGAACTAAAATGCGTACACCTGTATGTATGTATGTATGCCTATGTATATGAGAGTGTCATTTTGAACAAACAGAAAAGGAAATTTCCTCTTCCACCACCAGACATAGTCAAACAAGCTTAAATAGATCCAATCAGTTTGCCTGATGGTCGCAAAAGCATGTAACCCAAGGTCACAAACTCATATCCATACAACTGAATATATATATATATATATATATATATGTGTGTGTGTGTGCATGCGTGAGTGCGTGTTTGTGTAATCTGTATATTATTATATAGTAACTGTTTTACATTTTAATACTATCTTCAGACTGTGCTACTACTCCTTTAGCGGGATGTATTTATAGCCGTCTATGTATATAGGTCATTCGGTGATTACGCGAAATGAAAGAAGAGGTTACAGGTCTTTCCCAGTTTCTTTTGTTTTGAGCTAATGGTTTCTATATTACTTATATAAGCTGATTGGAGTGTATATACAAATGGGTTAGCTTTATTTATGGTCGTGGACTCCATATATATATATATATATATATATATATATATATATATGGAAATATTTTCTGATTTTTTTTTGTTTAGGGTTTATCTTGATCTTATATTTTAAGATTGCTTATATATATTCTTTAGTTTTGTAAATTTTTCATTTTCCTTTCTAAGAATTTGATATTTGGAATAAAGTAAATTCTAAGAAACTTTAATTTCCGTCAATAAATCTACATATAAAGGAATCAACACGTTTACTCTGTCTATCTCGATATGAATGTTTATGGATACATAAACGTATATGCCCGAGAAAGTACAGTAGCCGTAGGTGATACCTGCAGTTTTTCTAAACCTCGAGGGAATATGCTTTTCAGTTGATTAAATTTAAGCACATTATATTGTTTTCGCTTTATTTTCTCTGCACGTGATTTATTTGCGATTCTTTGCATTGAATTTCTCACTCGGGATATCTGATTTTAAAACTAGCATGTGTTGAACAAAAGAAATATGCTTGTTTATTACGATGCACAGTAAAATAAGTATTTCGAATTTACAATCATTTTTCTACATTCATGTATGCAGAAACGGGATAAACATTCACTTTATCATATTTGATATATATATATGTATACAGAAACATTTTCAAAGCAAGAATCCATATGTAGATTTATATATACAGCCTTATGTATGTGTGTTAGTAGGATATAGAATCTGAACAAAAGTTGAAGAGGTATTTAATGATAACTTATTTTGATTTCGTGTGTTAGGTTGGAGTCTTCCGACGGAAATGAAAGAACAAAACTCTGTTACAACATAGGATATGCAGATGACACAATGTTGATAGACACAGAAAAGAAAACTACAAGAACTCCTACAGAAGGGAATTAAAGAAAGCTAGAAGAAAGGACTAAACGTCAATTACAAGAAAACAAAATGCGTGGCTTTTAGCAAAAGGAAAAACCCAACATTCTAATTACAAATTGGAGATACCGAAATCTAACCAGCCAATAATTAACATATTTGGGAAGTGTTTTAACAGAGAACAGAAAGTGTGACAGTTAAATCCGAAGGTACATTGGGATAGCGAAATATGCTTTCAAAAACTAAGCTAAGTATTAAGAAACAGGAAAATCTCGTTAGAGACAAAGAAAAGAGTATTACGTAAGTTTCAGTCTTATTTGGCAGTCTCCTGGACATTTCTGGAAGCAAGTAATAGAAATGTAGTTCAAAGGAACGATGTTGACAATACCATGGACAAAAGATGTGAGCAACAACGAAAGTTTGAAGAAAATGAAAACAAAAAGGAAACTTATACTTAGCATCAGGAAGAGACGTAATTTCTAGGGCACATAATGAGGAATGAAGTCTTGAAAATTTTGATACGCACAGGATAGATTGAAGGCAAGAGGGACAGAGAAAACAACACATAGCATACTGTTATGGGACCTTACCCACAATAACATAATGGACTATTTCATACGTAATAAATACTGCGCCTCAAGAGGAAGCAGGGAGTTCAGCCCGAAGTCGGCTGATCAGCTGATCGGTTGAACTCTCTGCCTTCGGGCGAGGAGGAACCCGAACGAGGCTGCGCCGATGGGCGGAGTCTCTTTCGGGGAGGTAAACCGACCCTGAACCTTTTTATACGGGTTCAAAGGGCATATTTTTGGCCGAGCCCACGGGCTCGGAGATCTCACGAGCTCGGAGATCCCACGGGCTCGGAGATCCCACGTTAAACCGGCCTTGTGCCACATGATGCCCTCGTGGCGGGGGGTGACTAAATACCGTTCAGCTCGAAGTCGGGCGACCGGCTGACCGGCAAATCGGTTGAACTCTCTGCCTTCAGCCGGGGAGGAACCCAGACAAGGCTACGCCGAAGGGCGGAGTCTCTTTCGGGGAGGTAAACCGACCCTGAACCCGTTTATACGGGTTCAAAGGGCATATTTTTGGCCGAGACCACGGGCTCGGAGATCTCACATTAAATCGGCCTTGTGCCACATGATACCCTCGTGGTGGGGTGACTAAATACTGTTCAGTCTGGAGTGAGGTCCGTCAGAAGTCCGTCAGGAGTCTGTCAGTCAGTCAGTCAGTCAGAGCGAGTGAGTCAGTCAGTCGAGTCAGAGGCAGTCCGAAACAGAGTCGCGTTCAGACAATTACTACTAAACCTGGTTGTTCGTACTAACAATTTCTACTTTTCTATATATATTCCTGTTTGTAATATATCTATGTTATTCCATATACGTGTTCGAGTTCTTCTTTATTGGTTCTACCTTGGACTATCACCGTGGTACAAGGAACTGGACCATAACACATACTAAGCAGGCTTGAATAAAGGGATAGTGGAACAAGTTTTCGGAGATATAACAAGAATACAACATTTATTAAGAGCGACAAAGTAGAGCCATAGAATAAGGATAGCTGTTGGATTTGAAAATAGTCTATTTCGAGTATATCTTGTTATTCTTTCTATTTTGATGCTGTTGCCTGTGAAATGATCGGTGATATAATGTATGATGATAATAATAATAAACATTTATATACGCGTGAGTGCGCATATAAAGACTAATTATTAACTAAAAGAAGACAAAATGCATCGTTGTCAGAAAACGAGATTGCTAAAGTTGCGTAATACCTATACAGGTGCAGAAATTTCAATATCAGAGTAACCTAGTTACACACGGCAGAAGTGTGACACATGAACCCGAAAGCACATAGAACTAGCGAAAAAATGTCTGTGGCACCATTTACCGAGGCAGAAAAAGAAAAGAAAGAAAAGAAGGAAAAAAAAAGAGGCGAGACCCAAAACGTGGATGATAAGCAGAACACCACGGCTAAGAGACAATGGTTAAAGGATATTTTGATAAGTAACAAATGGCGAAAGAGTGTAATTACAATGACAGGGAAATTCTGACTGGATAAAGGAATCGGGTGTGTTTTGGCGACGGCTGTGTTATCTGGGATGCGTAAACAAACTGCTGGCCAAAGAAAAATCCAAATGAAAATGTTATTTCGATAAGTGACGGAAAACAGGTGGACAAAAGGGCTTTGGATAGATATGAAAAATTTGTGTCAAAAGCCGCACACGATGTGTCCACTGACCGATTTCTTTCGACGGAACATCTTTAGCTTGCGATAATAAAATTATGTTATCAGAAATATGTACCGAAATGAAATGAATGGGAACTTAGAAATGTTCTTTTCGGGGCGACGTCTGGTCGTGTTAAAAAGCCACCCATTCTGATAATTAGCGATAAGATGACTGACGAAGCCCAGGTGTAGAACAAGAGTTATGACCACTGTAGTTTGCGGCTAGAGAAAATGATAACTGCGATTAAGAGGAAGAAAAGGAAAAGAAAAGATAATTTTTTTTTAGTTAAGCAAGATATTTTTTTTCCCTGAAACAAAGCCGCAGATTCGTCCACGCTCGACTAAGACACCATTGGTCGAGTGGTGATCACGTGACGCACGAAGGAGGCTGTCGCCGCCCATCCAGAGGATAGGTATGAGAAGCTGCTACGAAGAAGTGGGGAGGGCAGCTCACGCCCCTCAGAAGTATGGTGAGAAGGTGGGAGTAAGAAAAGGCTCCCCAAAATGGAAAAGAGTGGAAAATTCCTAACCAGAAATAAAAGAGGTGGATATGTATTTAGAATTATCGAGAAACCCCCGACGCCGACAAACCCACCCCGGTTTCGGTCGGCGTCCATATAAGCGAAGCCGCAGCAAGCAGAAATCAGTTGAGTTCAGTTCAGCACAGTGGAGTTGCAGCAGAGAGTTCGAAGCTCGCAGTGGAAGTTGGTTCCGCCTCGCAGATAGCTGACTTGAAAGATTCACGCACATTCCGGACTCCTCTTCAATCCAAGAACAATTATTTTGAAGAGCGACTTAGATCCAGACGACCAAAATAAGCTTTTTCGACTTTCGTCCGAATACACACCGAAAAACCAATTTCTTAAAGAGCAAACAACTTGAAGCGTTAAAACTCGCCTAACGGAAAACAACGTGTCACAATCCATAGAACGGGTCGGGAGATAGACGCAGTCCTATGTATCGAACAACTAGACATAAAGTTTGTTATCTTTTTCTTTGATATCTTGAACTTTTGAGTTTTCATTTTATTTTCTTTTATGCATATTTGTGTGGTGTCACCCCGTTGAACCCGATTTGCATTACGGCCCCAACTACTGATTGATCTCGTCTGCCTAAAATCAATTCACAACGTGGGTAGGCAGACTGGAGATCAATGTAGTTACTTTGGTAACCAGGCGTTGGAAGCGAGTTGGAAACGACGAGGCTGATATCAAATCTAACCAGATTCCCACCCGAATCACCAAAAGGTTAGAACGCCACATTTGGTGCCGCGACCGATACCAAGCCAGTTGGTCGTCACATGACGAGACAACACGACTGACGCGACAGGCGGACGTCACGTTTGGAGCGGCGACACCCGAACGGAGCAGCGAGGAGCGAACAGCTGGCGCCGCGGCGAGGACGCCACAGTTGGTGCCGTGGTAGACCAGGATAGGACGTCACAGTTGGCGCTGCGACCATGGGACAACGTCACAGACTTTCAGAAATTGAGCAAGGTATTAAGAGATAGAAACAAAGAAAATATTGCTATATAATGTTTAAATCTCTTTTATAGTACGTATCTCCATTAATGTGCCCCAAATGGCATAGTTATAGTTTAAGATTAATTTTAAAAATGTAAATATTCTTGAAGCTTTCTTTATAGCTTTAATTCAAAGGTAAAAGTAAACAAATCTACTATACCCATTAAGCAAAATACCTTGGTGTATTCAAAACCGAATTTATATTGATTGGAATAAACATTTTTTTCAATGAAATCGATGATGTCTGCCATTTTGAGACACTTGTAAACAAAAGTTAAAGTATCCGTTTTAAAAATATTCTAAAAATATGTTATACATTTTTCAAATGTGATTTGAATAAAATTAGAAAATATACAGTTTACTTAATCTCACTTAAAACAAATAGTACTTGCAGACTTTTAGCAGAAGAAACGTATTAGAAAATAAGAAAAGCATCTCTTGACTACGTTAACTTGTTTGTCAGGTGTTCATTGATGTTATTGAAAACTGAGGTCTGGAGAAGTCATCGGATTGATGAACAGAACGGATAAAGTTTACGAATTTTAAGCGAAATTAGTTAACTACCCAGTTATTTGTACAAATTAACAAATATTTTAAGCAATATAATATTTTATTAATTATTAGATACTTTAGCTTTTTAGCATTAAGTTTGAAGATGCTTTCTGGAAAGAATAATAACAAAATTTTAAATACTATATAACAATAAAATAAATTAAAAATTTCATAACTAAGATAATATAAAAATTAATATAACATAAAATTTCATTAATAAGAGAGGTACCTATAATTTTTACATTTCTTATGAAATTTGGGGGTATTTTATTTATTATTAATTTTTATATTATCTCAGTTAGGAAATTTTAAACAACTCTTAAAACGCTATATCTTTAATGATAATGTCATGTATGAACATCCGTATATAATAAAAAGGCATGCTTATACACATTAGAAAACAATGTAAAATTATTTTTTAAATACTGATCGTTTTCAGATTGTAATAAGCTTTTAAATTTATTATTAATAAAAATAATTTAACTTAATAACAGTATTTCCTAAAATTTACAAGATTGAAATTAAATTATAAGAGATTTAAAAACTTAAATTATTGTAATTAAAATTGTAAAAAAAAGAAACAATTCTTAAAAAAATAATTTTTCATTAGAAATGTTTGTCTTTGCTTCAGACAATATTATCCTAAACATATATTATTCATAAAAGCAATTAAAAACTTTTCTAATTCCATAATGTCTTAGTTTTATTGGGTTTTGTATGTTACAATTCAGAGCTGATTTTCGGTAACCAGGTAATTTGATTTTACAAAAACTAAAAAGAAAAGATGATTTATATTCTTCAAAGACTTCTGCTTTTTACTAACATAATCAAATTTAAAACGTTCAATTTTTCGAGTTTTTATAAAATTAAGTAAGTGCTGGGGGATGCAAAATATATTTTTACTAAGACTTTCTAAAATAATTTAAAAAATAATTTAATTCATTTGTGAATAAGTTCTGAAAATTTGATTAAAATCTAACAATTATTTAATTGTTAAAGAATTTCCAAATTAATGTGTCCATCACTGCAAGACGCCAAAAATTTCGTATATTAATCTCCCCCAACCCCAATGTAAGAAAAATAAGATTTTTAATCAAAATTTTGAATATGCTACAAGTGATTCAAAAATTTAATAAGATAATTAAAAATGTTTTGGTCATTTCTTATAATAATAACATAAATATTTTAACGATAAAACTTTGTTTTCGTCAAGTTTGAGGCCTTTTTTGTCATGGTATACTGTTTTTTAGTGAAAAAGAGATGACACCTACTTTCTAGCAATGGATACTAAGTTTTCTTTACAAATGAAGTAAAACTTCAAAAGACAAATATGTGGCTCTATTACTGCATACTGAGCGTACCATGGGCAGAACATGGGAATAAAAAAGAAAGTTTTAAGGAGAATATGGATTACACATAATTTACTGAGACACGTGTGTAATATAAAAATGAATTTTATATTTAAAACATTCTAAAGATGAAAACCATGACGAAAAAGTATACGAAGTTTTCTTAAAATTTAAAACCATGTCAACTTTAGCCGTTTTCCCATCACCTTGACGTGGCTTTCGTTTTCATGGCAAGTGTTCTAATGAGCTTTCATCCTTGGTATCTCGACTGCATGTATTTAGATTTAATACAAGATTGCTTGCTAGGTTACATCATTTTATTGTTGAAATAAATAGATGTAACCGTAAGTAACTTTCTAATAGTTTCTTTTTTCACGGTTCTCGCTTGTGGAACTCTTTTCCGGTTTCTAGTTTTACTATAACCCACGAGTTTCAAAAATTTAAATGCAACAGCAATCGCCATCTTCTTATTTCCTGAATCCTATTCTTTTATTTTTCTCTTCACTAACGTTTTCTCATCTTCTTTCACTCTCAATAAGGCATTGAGTCTCAGTGGCATTATCGTCTTGCTGGGGATGAAACGATTAAAAAGTATTTATAGATGCATATTCCTGAAAACGACCGATCTGTGTAGTTTGTAAATAGAAAGAAAGGAACATTTATGGGGAAGAATAGAGTAGTGAAATAAAATCAAGTCACAAAGATCACTCATATAAGATATCAACACAAACAAGACCTCGCATAATATATATAAGTAAAATATAGCAAAGGTAGCAGGGTAAGAAAAAGACTAGTGTTTTCACGAACTACACAGATAAAATTATCTCGTCTCTAACAGTTGTAAATCCCCACCCTTGTTCTGTCACATAGTCTAATCTCCAAATTCTTTTGATAAAACTTCCTCTTGAGACATCGTGTTCCTGATCAATATACCACAAAGTGATATTTTATATCAAGAATTACTAATCGATAAAAAAACAAATTACTGATATTTCTTGCTGTATGAAAGACAACGTGCAAAAAGCAGCAACAACAAAAAATCTCGAGCAGTCATTATAAAGGCTACATACAATATATTTTGCAAATTAATACAATATTGCACACGGAAACTGTGATAATGGTATAATTTAAAATCAAATATCTATAATGATTTCAGTTGCAAAGAAACTGAAAGAAATAAAAGTCCGATGAAAAGTTGAGACGATGCAATCAACATTTTTTGTTTATAACTCAGCTTATTTTCACGACTTATTGAAGTCATCGAAAATAAGCTGTGTGATGAAAATTTGATTTCATTTAGTCTTTAGCAATAAATATCAAAAAGTCCCAGCGTGAAGATAACAATAACAGTAATATTGATCCGAGGTGATTTTTTAAAGGGCTTGAAAGAATTAGAAATCGGAATAGAACCAACCCAGAAGACATAATTAATAAAATTGGCTACAATACCGAAGAGAGTTTAGGGGTACGCCAATTTAGATTTTATTATCCATATCAATATTTTCACAATAAAACTGGTGCGAAACGGGCAATGTTGTGAAAATATTCAAGACATACTTATATGAGCAATATATCATATTTCAACTGAAAGCAACTTTTATTATTATTGAAAGCGTTGATAATGACTTGTGTTGTAACCTAAGGAAGGTTATGAATAGAATAATCACACGAAGGTTGATGATGAACGATAATACTTAAGACAAGAATAACGCATATAAGATTTACCAGCAGTGCGTTGAAGTAGTCAACTGCTAGAAGTGAGTCAAATAAATTCCACAAAGAATCTCCAACTGCAGGATGTTTACCAACCGCCCCACGCTGTCAGATGTGGCACAAAGTCGAATTTAATGTGAGGTATGCGAGCCCATAGACTCGGCCAAACATTCCCTGTAGATCCCAAATAAAACGGGGTTGAGTAGCTGTTTCTCCGAGACGAGACTCTGTCCTTTGACATAGCCTCGTCTGGGGATCCTCTGTGGCTGGACGCAGAGAGTTTGTCCACGACAGTTGGAGATGAATCTTCAACTACAGACACAGACCAACATACAGTATTTACTACTGTATTTATGTGAATGGGGATATATCCATTATCGTCTGTAAGTATGCTGCAACAATTTGATAACATGTCGGGCTTTATCATTTTTTAATTTAAAATTTTTTTTAAGCATTTCACCCCAAGGAAGCCGGGGTGCCACTAGTACGTAAGGGTCTACAGAGATTGTAAGTAAGAGAAAAATCTGGGTATAGCGGGGTGAGGAAAAGATAAAAAGAAGAACTGAGGGTGATAAAAAAAAAACCGGGGATCAAGGAAACAGAAGATGTCGATTGACATTAAATTTAATTTTTTGAAGATTATAGTCAGCAAGGAAGCAAAGGGATATCCATTATCGGAAACTGCGTGTGAAGAAGCTATTAGAGTAGAAGACGGTTACAGTTAACTGTTTTTACAGTAAAAGAGTGGGACCGAGATGCCAACCTAGTAGCACGCTTAAATTCATGCACCAGTGAAAATAGCTCGTCAGAGCAGATGCCATGAACATATTTATAGAAAAGACAGGGGGAAACCACATTACATCGGTGAGAAAGTGACTGGGGTCGAGACCGCAAGTCAGGACCGATCACATTTCATAACCGTCTTTGGATTTTGTATAGAACCTCGAGATGAATAGTGGGGGCAACAGACCATATATGGCAGCAATATTCCATACATGGACGAATGGTAGATTTGTAGATAATATAGTTGTTTCAGCTCAGGTCAGTGAAAAAAATGAGACCAAGAAGGTGCAGTGAGGCGCTCTCATGGAGTTGAGCATCAACCATGCTGATAGGAGGCAGGGACGTTTCACTATGGTGAGTAAATGACAACAGATTCTTTTTGGATGCATTAAAATTCACAAGCCATTTGTTGCTCCAGTCAAATACAGATTGTAGGGCGTTTTCGAGATCAAGGGCCAGGTAAACTTTGTCAGCAATGCCGGAAGTACAATTGAGACAAGAAAAATGGTAGTGCCGTCAGCGCAGATGCCGACTTGAGAACTGATGAAGATCAGAAACTAGGTAGGACCAAGGATAGTGCTTTGAAGAACATCCGCGTTCGTATGAAAGGAACTAGAAGAGAACACGTTCATGACAACCTTCATTTCATGATTAGACAGGAATGATTGGATCAAATAAAATAATCGTCCTGTAATACCGATATCCCTGAAGCTTACGTATAAGGCCAGCATGCCAAACCCAGTCAAACGCCTTCGATATATCTACAGCAGTAGCTCGAGCTTCGCCGAAATTATCAAGAGCTTTGTATACATATTCATTTATGGTCTTAAGCATATAATTGGTAGACAGGGCAAAAGCGTAAACCATATTGTTCATCAGAGAGCAAATCGTGGGATGTGAGATCGTTAACTACTTTGGCATTGATTAAAGCCTCGAAGACTATTACGAAGAGTGATAGGGGAATGATGGGACGGTAGCTAGATGGGTTAGAAGGGTCTCAAGAATTCTTAAAGACCTGGATGACAGAGGAGTACCTCCAACATCCTGGAAAGCAAGAATCAGCGAGACAATAGTAATATAGTTTGGAGAGACTACGGCTGATATCCCGTCACACCACTTTCTTTATAAAAGTATAATTTAGAAATAATGTCCAATACCATCGACGGGATTATGCACATCTCACTCAGTATAGCCTCAGTTCTGAAGAGAACATCCGGTGTGGGTACCCCGAATAAGTCGCATGTTGAGTTGGGTGAGAATTTCCAAAGTATTCAGTTTTATCAGCTGAGGATTGTTAGAACTTCGAATTGATTAAACAGAGGAGGGATTGGGGATATGCTGTAGTTCAGCACACTCTTTCATAGCTGTCAATAATCTTTAGAATGCAATACAGTGTTTCATCTTATCAGTAAAAAGTAACTTTGCTTCATTGAAGACACGCTTGCACTCATTACGAGTGCGTCTGTTGCAAAGACATGTCACTCCGGTACAGACGGAAGTAGTAATTTCTATGGGCTATAGCGGCTGAGCAAGCAGGTGAGTACCAAGGAGATGAGCGCGATTTATTATTATTTATTATTAACTTATTAAAAACAAACAAAACGAAAAAATCAGAAGAAACAGACAAAAACAACAAAGAAAAACAAAGACAACAACAACAACAACACATTATGCAAGTAAATTTTATAGCGGATATGCGGGTAGTGTTAAGGGATATCGGAAGTGGAATCAGTGAGCAAAGTTCAAATTGGAGACTAATCTTTTGCATTCATTTTCTATTTGCATTTGAGACTAATATTTTGCATTTTATTTTACTATAGAACTTAGGAAAGGCCATCTACTGGTTAAATAGCAGAGCAGACTGAGCGTTCTAGCTTTGGGTGGCAATTAAGCTAAGAAAACTAAAAAAAAAACAAACTGGATTCCAAACAGTGGGGAATGTAAGTAGAGGAGCAGGAAATCGCTCCACTATTTTCAAGGTGGCATGGCAAATTAGAAAAAATAATAGTAAAAAGATCCGGTGGAGTGCTATGACCGCTTACACCCTGAAGATACATCGCATTAAAAAGAAAATATATCTTTATTAAAATATTTATAATAACTCGTTTTTGAGGTGTCAGGTATTATTGTGCAAAGTGCATCAACGTTTCTTCATAAATAAACCCAGAAGATATATACTACAGAAACATATTTGATTAACACTATCATATACACCTGAATAAATTATTATTTTAGTATTTTACATGTTAACATAGGACTTCTGGCTTCTAGTGACCATCATTAGTCGTGTATGTTGATCTTGGTAATTTTCTACTGCTTCAATTTTAAAATTATTTGTCTTTACTTCTTCGTTTGAGTATTGTTCCCCATTCACGGACCAAACTTCATAATGAAACACGAGTTTTCTATTGGATTAATATCAGTGAGTTTGGAGACAATTCTATTAAACTGGTATCTTTGAAACCTTTTTTTGGCAAAGCGTGTAATAGGCACCTTTGCCGAATGCGAATTAACATGGCCTTACGTGAATATATCTTATTCTTAAATCTTCTTGGTGGTGTTCTGTAATACGCGAAAAATATGTCCAAAAAATTCCAATAATTTTCTGCATTTATTTTGAAACCAACTTTCAAGTGATATAGCTCCATTTAAAGTTAATACTGCCAATGAGGTTGATTGCTTACAATATAAGGTTAAAGCATTATTCCACTTCACCCTTTTTGTCTTTTAGGACGTGTTGTTTGAATATTTCCGTAAAGGAACAAGCGCTATTCCAGTCATCAGCTTTATCCAATACAGCTACCCATTCATATAAAAATTCGCGTTTTTAAATTAAATTTCATGTATTCATCTAATTCTCATGTTTTTCTCTTTGTGATAAATAAATTTAAAAGAGTTATGTTGGTTGCTTTCATTTCTTTCAGAATGGCCTTAATATTTTACTCTTTTTATATTCATAACACTAGCTTCTTCAAATGCTTTCTTTTGCTAGTCAATCAATTTTCTTTGCTTATTACCACATATCTATTTTTCTCACTATTGTTTGCACTATTGTTTCCTCTTGTTCTTACCCTAAAACGCTTTCAATTTATTTTCTGATTGTCTTTCGATTTCTGTTCAACTATCTTGCAATTTTCATCTCAATAATTTGACATTATCTTATTTTTCTTTTGAGGTTGCATTTTAATTTATTATTACGATATGCGTTATATTTAGTGGATACAGGTGTTTGAGCAGATATCTCTGGTTTTTAAACAGTATATTTTTGTCTACCGACCTTTAATAAAGAAATTTTTTCCATCGTCAGGATTTTCTTTAATTACTGTTTATGTTTAATACACTGTTTATATATTTATTACAAGCTATAGTTATCTTTATATGTCTGGTATTAAAATTAGAAAAATACCGAAATTCTCCGCAAATCTGATTTTTATTAATACCTTTTACACTTCTCAACGTTTCACATTTCAAAAATCTTCTCCAAGTAAAATATTTCGTGAAGCACTAACTCAATTAGAAGTAGCAAGTATTTCTATCATAAAACATTAGACAGAGAATGGAATAAATAGACATGATAGAAAGCAATAAAGAAATCCGAAAATAAAGGGAGAGAACTAAAAGATACTGAGTAAAGAATTATTCCTTGGGGCTACTTTAACCTTCAAGCAAGACTCTCGATGTTTTTCCCCACGTAAAATAAAAACCAAAGACCGAACTATTAATTGCTTTCGGATTTCACTTTGTTTGCGGAAGTTGATAGTTAATGTTATTTATCTTGCCTTTTGGCGAACTCACGACTTAAGCCGAGAAGCCAGGAGCATCTAACTACTTTGTTTTCTGCCAAGAATTTTGCTCTGAAATTAAGTAGATTGCAAAGTTAGATTTTGGTGCGTATGGCCAAAGAGAGTTGCTTCATACTCTCGTTAGACGATGAAGATGGTCGTGGTAATCCGGGTGATAGCATTTGCTATTAAATAGTTATATAATAGCGATAATGTTGTTTGTAGGTACATGTGATTATGATGAAATTCCTTGTTTATATTTTCTTCTCTCCTGTATTGTACAGTTACATATATTTCTGTTAAAAGTTACCTGACTGTGCATAACCATGTTGTAGAAAAATCGCCTAGTATAAAGAATTGTTTCATAGGTAGCTTGGCTAAATCATATTGTTTCCGAACATTTTAACAAGAGTAATAAAAGTGACTATTGGCGATATAATATCAATTTCATTACAGATTTTTTGTATTTGGGCCTTGCGATAATAACTTTTCTTATTGCTTAAGCACATGACGATATTGTTACTTTTGATAAAATTATTACGAAAGATGCTAGTCTGAATTAGTTTTATGGTGGTGATATCATTATTGATTATGATAATGACTATTGTATTGTGTATGCACTGTGACAGTTAAAATGGCAGAAACCTCTATTATTCTTGTTTTCATGCTCTTATATGTCTGTTATCTTGTATGCATGTGTATCAGGGATTAACACCAGGACTCTAAAGGGTGATTAAAGCTGCAGAGATGAAATACTTTAGATGTTTGCTTGATATTTCCTAAACCGATTACGTCACTAATGAAGAGGTGCGCAGAAGAGTTATTTATTAGATGAATGGTTACGTATTTACCACCGTAAAGAAGTGAAAGCCGAAGTGGTATAGCCACATAAACAGATCGTGACGCCTCTCTCCAAGACCACCCTACAAAGAGGGTACAAGGCAGAAGGAGATCGGGGCGCTGAAAGAGATGTTCGGACAACGTCGTCGAATGAACCGATAAAAGTTTTGCCGAAACTTAATGGTCTGGATTAATTCGGGGATTTTTTTGAGGAAGCGACCATACAGCGCCCCTACAACCCTAGCAGGTCCCTGGTGGCTTCCTAAGCGTAGCTTAGATGCGACACAAGGCTAAATGTTTGAGGCACACAGTGAGAATCGGACTCCCTGTTCAGTCGTAACTGATTTAGCGAGAAAAGCTTGCTAAGAATTTCGTCATATCGAAGTGCGACTTTGTTTCGTTTTCGTTATCGACAACGACGGAAACCGATGCCGACAAGGCTCCCCTGGTCCGAACGAACCCTGCCAGGTTATTGGACAAGAAGAAAAAGATAACAGCTGAAGAAAAATATTCAACCAATTTTTAAAAAAAAAGCGTCGCATCCCTTTTGCCGCATTAGAAAAAATTGACCAAGAACTCGAAAGACTAACGAGAATTGGTGTGATCTCGAAAACGGATACAGTGACTGGGCAGCTCCGGCTGTCTACGTAAATAAGAAGTCGGGCGAAATTCGCGTCTGCGCCGATTTTTCAACCGGACTAAACGACGCAATAGAAGAGTATCACTATCCACTACCAAGTCCCGAAGAAGTCTTCGCAAAGTTAAATGGCGGAAAAATCTTTTCAAAAATAGATCTTAGCGAGGCATACTTGCAAGTACCCATGGATAACGAAAGCGCAAGGTTGCTATGCATTAACACGCATAAAGGCTTGTTCAGATACGAACGTTTACCGTTCGGGGTGAAGACAGCACCCGCAATATTCCAGAAAATTATGGATACTATGTTATCTGGGTTAGACTACACGATAGCATATCTCGACGATATACTCGTGAAAAGTGAATCGGTGGATGAACACAAACACCATTTACGCAAAGTTTTCGAAAGGTTAAGAAGCTATGGATTTCGACTGAAAGAAAATAAATGCGATTTTCTCCTGGAGGAGATCAAGTATCTGGGACATATAGTGAATAAAGAAGGGAAAAAGCCAGATAAAAGTCGATCATCAGCAATAAAAAATATGCCTGAGCCAAAAGTTATTAAATTCCTACAATGTTTTTTAGGCTTGGTGTCATATTACCAGGATTTTATCCCAGACCTCCACATTCTACGTGCTCCCCTTAACGATCTACTAAAAAACGAAAAACCTTGGATTTGGACAAAAAAATGCGAGCAAGCATTTAAGAATATAAAAGAAAAATTGACATCAGATTTATTTCTGGTACATTTTAATCCAAAGGTAGATATCATCGTGGCGAGCGATGCCAGTACACACGGCGTAGGTGCATGCATATTGCACAAGTGGAGGGATGGTAAAGTTCGACCAATCTCTCATGCAAGCAGATCGCTACTACCTGCTGAACGAAACTATTCACAAATTGAAAAAGAGGCATTGGCAATTATCTTCGCTGTAAGAAAATTCCATAGGTACATACATGGACGGTATTTCACGCTACAGACAGACCACAAGCCTCTGGTAACGATATTCGGTTCAAAAAAGGGTCTGCCAATATACACCGCAAATAGATTGCTTAGGTGGGGGACAATTTTGTTAAATTATAATTTTAGAATACAATATTTGTCCACCCACAAAATTGGTCACGCAGATGGTCTATCAAGACTCATTGCAAAAGCAACAGAAGCTTTAGAGGATACGGTAATCGCATCCCTCAGAGCAGAGGGCGAGGTTCAAGAAAATTTGGCGAACCCAATTCGAGAATTAAGGACATCAAAAAAGAGGCAGAAAAGGACAAATATATAATAGAAATAAAAGATAAGCTAGCTAGTAAAGACGAAAAAATTCAAGAGACATTATCTCTGTGTGATAATGTACTAATATACAGTGAAAGGGTAGTAATCCCTAGCACATTTCAAAAAAGAATACTGGAAGATTTTCATGCTGGTCACCCGGGCATAAATAGAATGAAGAGCCTCATGAGAGCATACGTCTACTGGCCAGGTATGGACAGCGACATCGCCTCTATGGTCGGCAGATGTAAAGGCTGCATTTTGGCATCAAAATCATCACAAATTCTACAGAAGCCATGACCAAAAACCGACAGGCCATGGTCAAGGATTCATATTGATTTTGCGGGTCCAAATAACGGGTGACATTATTTGGTCATGGTTGACAGCTTTAGTAAATGGCCCGAAGTTTTCCAAATGAAGAGACCAACATCTCAAAATACAATTAATAAATTGCATGAATTATTTGCAAGGTTTGGAGTGGTAGATACTGTGGTTAGCGACAACGGTACTCAATTCACGAGCAAAGAATTCGTAGAATTCTACCAGAATTTCCCAGTGGATCACGTGAAGATTCCTCCGTATCATCCACGCAGCAACGGACTAGCCGAAAGGTTCGTCGAAAGGAAAGCAACGGGTACACCGACTAGAAAGGCGTTACAGCTATTCCAGCAAGTATACCGCATTACTCCGAATAAATCTGCCCCATCAAGCCTATCACCTGCGGAGCTAATGTTTGCAAGGAAGATCAGATCTGCATTTGATAAGTTGATACCTGAAAATAAAGTACACACACCAGTCGCTATGGTTCCTAAGAGAAAATTCCACATAAAGGAAAAAGTTTTTTTCAAGAACTACAAAAATAATGCGACATCGTGGGAAGCAGGAGTCATACAAAAGCGGATTGAGAATATGGTATATATTGTACAGGGAAAAACATTTACACATAAAAGGCACATCAACCAGCTAAAGAAAAAGAGTACCGAAGAATCGGAAGAAACTCCGCAAGAAGATGAATTATACGAATTGTATGATACTTTTGATCTACAAGTACCACAGACAGAGCAAAACAGCGCAGATCTGGTAGAAAGCGAAAAGCGACGCAACAATTCATAATAGACCCGAAAAGGAAAAAATATTGAAAAAAAAAATAATGGGGGGGTGTTGGGGCGCGCCCACCTTCTGACTGATAATGGATTTATCCCTCTACGATATAAGTCAGTGCTAGAGAGAGTAGGTGGGTTGTGTGAAGGATCAGGTTCGGCAGTCGAGATCAGGTTACCATTACATACCGTTGGACTGTAGACTTTTGCTATTGTTACTTACTAACCGGCGTTCCTTATTACTAATCACTCTGTTGTTAATTACCTCTTACAAATATACCAGTATTTTTCCCTACAGCTGTGTTTGTCTTTATTCGAATACACACACGCGGAAACACTCCCAAAAACTCAACAATATATATATATATAATTTTATTATACGTTCTTTTTATAGATAAAACATAAAAATAGACTTAAAATAAGTGTCTGACTTTTCTTCAGACATGGAAATAGATTGTTTTTTTTTAATACGACCAGGTAGTAATGGACACGAAAGATTAGATGATGTCTGTATGAACAGATGAAAGTACTAGCAAAAAAAGACCTTATACAAGTTGAATTTATTAAAACCAGGGATCATAACATTCATCTACAGGTTCGTGGGTTAATGAAATTTTAATAAATTTGTTCGCGAAGATGTATTCTCGCCATTTATATCATTAGCTTTACAAATCTGTTTTTTTCATGAATGATTCATGTAATATAAATTGAACGTCACCACATATTTGGTGTATATATATATATATATATATATATATATATATATATATATATATATATATATCAGGGAAGACAAAAGCGGGTGAGAAAAGCAAGAGACTTTTCTAAATATAATTCCTATACCAACGATTAGCTCAAATTTGGGCAGAGGGAGTCTAGAACAATCCGTCGGGGTCCTTAATCCCGCAGATTTCCGCTCAGTATGGGAATAGGTTGACGCTTGTTCTTTTTTATCGTTTCAGACCTAAAGAGTGTCTATCAAGATAGCCAGTCTGAATGCGAATGACCTGAGGAATCGTGCTGTCCGCCTCCTCGGTGACCTCTTTCGGTGTGGATTTCGCCGCGACCCAGGGACCTCAACGTTGATGCCTGTGTGCTGTCTAAAGACTTTGTCGTCTATTCAGCATATGGGGACCGACAGGCCAGAGGTATTTCTTTGCTGGTTAAGCGTACCCTGGATGTGAGGGTGGAGCTTGTTCATGTCGATGTCGAGGGCCAGTTGATTTTGGCCGATATTGCCGTGAAAAATAGTTTGTTTCGGATCCTTGTGATTTATGCGCCCAATGACCGGGAGCTTGGTTAATGTGATTGCAGAGTTTGGTCACGTCGATAGATACCAGTTGGGGATATATGGACTTAAGTAATTGTCTATCCGGGTGGCTAGCTACCTGGATAGAATATTAGTCACAGGGGCCGGCATAGATTTAACAGATTGTCACACGTTCCACTGGTTAGGCAATAAGGACCACGTACTTGTCTGTGTTCGACTGGCGTTATATTTTAACGATCATCATCATCACACACATACATACATATTTGCACAAATTCAAATTATACAACAACAAGCATTCATTGGATAATAAATCTACACTGCTTTGTAATAGACAATTTATCTATCGCAACTATACGACAATTTTATAATCGCTATATTTTAATGTAGTCGATTTTGTGCACTTTTGGGAGAATCAGATGCTTCTTAGCTTAGTAAATATTTTTCAGGAAATATCAGCTGCTAATTGGTCAATAAACACACAAGTGAGCGTTGCAATCCACCCACACTCAATATATTGTTTCAGCGCGTGATTAAGTCAAGTTTCTCGCCAAGGCGGTCTGAGCCTGTTACGTGATTATATTATCTATAAAAACAACCTCGAGTTTGCTTATCTCTCTCTCTTTCTTCTATATTCTTGCTGCAAAATGTAGTCCCAGAGAATTATCGTTAAAGACGTTAAAGAACATTACCAACATACACGTACGTACGAACATTCACCACAATACAAGCACAATACACACAAACACTGTTAACTGTCTATGTGATTTGTAAATGTTTTGTTTTATACATATTTTGTTTATATATATAGGTCTTGTTTGTTTGTCTTCCTTATCTTCAGTTGGACTTAATCCAAGTCCAACAATCTGAACCTTCTAGCAGGAAATATAAGCGCATGTGTTTTCTTTACATCTTCACCCCGCCTCCCCCGATCCTCTACAAGATCGTAGGCCTTGATTGGCTGGCTACTAGAAGTTCAATCTGTCTTTACTGAACAGGCGAGACTTCCAGGAACAGTTAATTACCGAGAGTGAAGCGGGAACTAGTGAGGCGGTTATAGGGAATAGGTTGTGTGGGAGGCGTAAGGATAGAATTTGGTCCTTGAACACCGAGTTGAGCAAACGGCTCGTACCAGACAAGGGTAAGAAGGTGAAGGCTCTTAAATATAGTCTTTCCTTGGTACAGGTTAGGGAGGGTAAAGCAAGCGTTCCATGGGTCAGGTAATTGGGCATAGGTTAAGCATGATGTCACCCGAAGCTGTGAACATGGGCGCAGAATTGCGCAAAGAGATTCGTCCGATCGCTACATTCAAGAGATCAAGAATCCGGAGTTGCGTACTCTGAGGTTGACTGATGATATGGGTGAGGCGATTCGGCAGCATTTCGAGACCTGCTTTACGAAGACCCCTGGTCTCTGCGACGAGAAGTTTCGCAGTTTCGCTGACTTTCCTTGACTTTTACCGACTGAAGCTGATAGCGTGTGAGAGATCACAGAGGGAAATCCCTTCCTTATTCCAACTTCCCTGAGAGCTATAATCTCCAACTATTCAAATGTAATGTCAATCGACATTTCCAGTTGCCTTGATCTATCCACTATCCTTCTCCTCATTCTTTCTTCTATCACTTTTATCTGATCTTACTCCAACTATTCTGTAACTCCTTGCGTCCTAATAGCTTCCCGCCTTGCTTTGGGTGAAACGCATAAAAATATATATATATATATATATATATATATATATATATATATATATATATATATATAGCCCAAGGTAGCCCAATGGCTCTCCACACTTTTGGATCCTGTGTTGCAGTGCCTGGATGGTTTTTGTATCAAGGATTCCTTTTCCTTTGTTGACCGCGTGCGAAATTTGTCTTCTTCTGGTGAATTCATGTGCTCTTTCGATGTTTCTACCTTTTATACTTGTGTCCCTTTGATGGAAACCATCGATGTTTGCTGTGACTTTCTCTATCGCAGTTCATTAACTCCATCTAGTTTTCCTGAGTCAATTTTTCGGGAATTGATGAGATTTGCCACGTCCTCCGTCGAATTCAGTTTCAACAATACTATGTACCGACAGATCGACGGAGTAGCTATGGGCTCGCCTTTGGGTCCGGCACTTGCTAACATATTTGTTGGCTTCCAGGAAGAAAAGATACGAAAGAATCCACTTTGTCCTCAACTGTACTGTCGGTATGTTGATGACACCTTTTGTTTATTTAACGGTGAAATTGAGGCTGACCAGTTTCTTTCGTTTTTAAATCGTATCCATCCGGCACTGAGGTTCACTATCGAAAAAGAGTCTAATCATCAATTGGCTTTTTTGGATGTATTAGTACATCGTACATTAACAGGTTTTCTTACTTCCGTTTATAGAAAACCTACTTTTGCAGGGTTATACACGCGTTGGGACTCTTTTTGTCCCACTAAGCGCAAGATCAACATTATTAAAACCCTCCTCCACAGAGCATTAAAGATTTGCTCTGAGCCTTTCTTGAACGACGAAATTAACTTTATTAAGGATACCCTATGTAATTTGGGTTATCCTCTTGATACTGTTAATTCAGTTATCCGCAGTAAAGTTGAAGAGTTCAGAAGTGCCGAACTCTACACTGTCCACTATATTCGATCTGCGTATAAAGACGTTATCCCTCCCCACCATATTAATTCAATTGTTTACAAATACGTTTGTAGTTGCGGAGCAAACTACTTAGGGAGAACAACTCAACGCTTAGACATGAGAATAAAGCAGCACGTTCCTACTAAAATTAGAAACCACACCCTGCATTTGAATGGACTCGTCCCGAACACCTACAGTTCCACCATATGCGAACATCTTTTAAATAGCAGAGATTGTGCAGCCAAATTCAGTGTTGACTGGTCCTTTCGTATTGTCTCGCTCCATTCGTCAAGGTTGTACGCTCTCGCCTCTGCTTTACGTTCTTGCGTTGGAACCTTTCCTTCGCAAGTTAAAGGCGAATCCGGTCCTACGCGGTATTTCGCTGCCTGGTGCTTCCACCTCGGCCAGGTATTCTGCCTATGCTGACGACGTTTCGGTTCTTGTGTCGAGCAGAGCCGAGATTGACGAAGTAAGCAAGCAGATCAGTGGGTATGAGATGGTGACAGGGGCCAAGATCAACCGCGATAAGTCTGTGGGCTTGCGGTTGGGTGTGTGGAAGGGAGTTTCTCTTCCCGGACTTTTCCTCTGGACGGATGGGCCGATCAAGATACTCGGCGTCTGGTTCGGTCCTGATCTCCAGTTGGAAATGAATTGGTCGGAGGTGCAAGGGCGGGCCGAGGCCGCGGGTAATCTGTGGTCTCGGAGGAGACTTTCCCTGAAGGGAAGGGCGGAAGTATGTGTTTCACACATCTATCCGATCCTCCTCTACCGACTCTCTGTGCTTCCACTCCCGTATGCCCGACTAATGTCATTAGTCCGGACCTTGTTCTCTTTCTTGTGGAGAGGCAATGGTATCTCCGCGAGATCTATTGCCTTCATCCCTCTGAGGGCGGTCTGGGTATGACTAGCATTGAGATTCGTCAATATATGCTTCGCATTACCTTTCTAGACCAAATGTGTCGCGGTTTGGATGAGGTGGGCACCTTTTGGAAAGAAGATGTCCGAAAACATTTCCCGTCCTTGAGAAGTTTGCACTCGTGCGAGGAGGAGGCCGGCCGAACACCTCGTGCCGAGTGTTCTTTCTACCGCGAATGTCGTCGTGCTTTGAAACTCCTCTTGCGGACGTCGGATGGCCTCTCCGACGCCCAAGCGTTGTCTCGTAAGGCATTATATCGAGTGTTAGTTAGGGGGTCCGTTCGAGATGGTCTGATCAACGAGCTCGGTCTTACGAAGCAGGAGGCTCGCTCGATATGGCCTTGGGCGCCTGGGTTGAAATGTCTCAATAATGATGAGGCATCACTCACCTGGCTGATGATTCGTGGGGCCCTCTGGGTCGGCAAAAGACTTTGTTCAGCAGGCTTGGAGAAATATCCAAACTGTCGTCGCTGTACTGGGAAGGTTGAGACCATTGGTCACGCCTTTTTTCAGTGCAAGACGGTAGTGCCGTTAATGCAAGTTTGTTGAAGGCCTCATGGTTCGCATGCTGCAGGGAAAGTTTTTTGTCCTGGAAGCCAGTTCTGTTTGTAGCAATGTGGTGTCGAAATTGACGAAGGCTGAACACTATGTGTTCTGTTGCTTACTAGGGGTTATTAGAGTCGTGATTTGGACGACGCGACAGAAAATTTTTTGAGTTTCGGTTTGGGTTTGCGATAGTTCGCTGCTGTGGTCAATTTAAAAAATTCCAAGAAATAATGTAGAGATTTGGAGCATATTTTAATCCTCTTTATCGAAGTATATTTTTCTTTATTATGATCTATATGTTTACAGGTAATCAATATTCGATTAACAAAAGTGTTGAGTGATTTAAATAAATATTTAATATATAATTCACAGAATATTTTGTAACTGTGCATTACATTCGTTCCATTTATTTCCTATTATGCATTATTTAATATGGATATTATCATATAAAGAAATGTTGGAAGCGAGTTCCAATTATAATGAGGACAAATTGGATAAGCAGAAATTCGTTAACATCGTATTCTTGGAAATAAGGTTAGAAGAGATTAATAAGAGGACTGTATGTTGATCCAGCACAAGTAAAAAGGATTTAGATAAAAAACAAACGAAAACTATGGAAATGTCTGTGAGAGAGAAAAAAGATAAGGGAAAATGAAAGAGAGAAAAGAGAAGAATAGAAGCAAAAGAGGTGGAAAAGATGTCGGTATAAAAATTACGAGATCTGAGGAGAAAGAAGTAGAAGTTGACAAGTGGTAGAGAGAAAGAGAAAAATAGAGTTATTAATAATGAAACAAGAAAAAATGAATGAAGTTCATGACAGTCAAAAGAAAAAGTCGAAAGAAATAAGGCATGTATATCATTGAGAAAACTGAGGAAAGATTGTGATTTGCCGAGTTGAAAAATAAATAAAAAAGCCAGGCATATAAACAATAAAGAAAGCAAAAATAATGTGTATATGTGAGGTTGAGGGAGGAGATAATATATATATATATATATATATATATATATATATATATATATATATATATATATATATATATATATATATAGAGAGAGAGAGGTGAAAATAAAGTAAAAACTAAAGAGGAAGCATTAAAATTTCTAGTTTCGGAGAAACTGAAAGCACTTCCTTTTCCATTTCTCTTTTATCGGGTTTTGCGGCTGTTGAACAAACGGCGCGAAACCTTTTGCATGGTTACGTGCTATAATGGATTTGAGCATTGAAAGCAGGTTTTCTTTGGCTTCAGTTTCGTCTTCAATTCGCAGATCCAGAAACATTAAGAACATCTCTCATTTGTTTCTAAGGCTTTGTTCAAAGCGCCAACATTACATCCTCTAGTTTGATCTTACGCAAGAAGAAAAACAATGACCGTTTCTATACGTATCTATTTACTTATGCGTGTACGTGTGTGTATAACGAAATCAGTGAGATAACGAGAAATATAAATATAAATTGATTAATTCAAACGTTTTTTTTTAACAGAAACAATAAAATTCACGATTAATTTTTTCATTAAAGAAGAGAAATTTCACTTTCAGCACTAAGTCGCTATTTCCAGAATTCTGACATACTCCGATCACGGTTTTGATGAAACTTTTATCGAGAAAGTTCCAAGATGTTTGCAATTTATTCTGTTCGTGTAAAGAGTTGATGGATCTACAGTTTCTCGATTAAATTAAGCAGATATTTGTGCACTAATTTACTCTGAAGAAAAGATACATACGTATGCAATATGAAACGAATCATGTGTATATCTATGTATGTTGGTATCTGTTTCAGTGTTCATGTTTCATTAAAGATGGATGTGCGGATAATGTACTGGATGGCGGCTCGGAATGGGAAATCGGAAAGCCGAGTTCGAATTCCAGTCGAGTTAATTACATTTACTTATCCGTAAATTATTTTTGGAATTGTATGAAGAGTAGGACATAATGATCTTTACCTTTATCTGAAATCAATATAGAAGAAGGAAAACTTTGAATTTAAAACGTGAGCATGGTCATAGTCATTTGAAGAACTTGTGGCAGTTCTCTGTTTTCGGTTCTTTCGAAAAGTGTGGTTGTTTCTGCACAGAATTTCACCTCTATAATCGAAGCATGTGTGCGCGTCGTCTGGCTGTTCGGGTTTAAGAACTGAGCTGCTGGAGCCTCATACTTCGAATACGAAGGTAGTGTCCATTATCTATCGATGTATTTCTATCTATCATGACACATTCAGAAGAATAAAAGATTTTGATGCTTGAAAATATTTCTAGTCAATGTTTTCACAAAATGAGATGACGTGGCATACAAAGTTAATTTGAAATTTACGTATATGAACTAAGAACATTTACTTACTGGATAGAGAGTAGTTTTACTCAGAAAAAAAAACTGATTACTGAAAAACATTCAATAACTATTATATAATACTTGTGAAAACTCATATGAATTATGAAAAAATCTTCATATATGAATATAGTAAGTTTTACATTATTTTAACGAAAGATTTCAATCAGTCGTTTGCTGTATCAAATTCTTTTGACAACGCAAACATAATGGGGAGTCAAGCTTTCGAAACAAAAAAAAAAAAAAAAAAATTACCTTTGAATTTCAAATAGACATAGCGGGACGATTATTCTTTTTTGTAGAATAATCTACTTGGAACATATTTATTTAAAACATTGGTTATTCCTGGTCAGTTCTGGACTATATTTAAATGTAAAATATATTTACATTTGTCTTATTATTTGCCTCTGTTCATGCCGTGGTCAAGAAATATATTAATTAAATATATACATACAAAAGTATGACGTATTCTTCAGAAAACAAAATTATTATAGTATTATGAAACTGTGTTTTATTAATTTTAACTATTTAATAAATATAATCGAATATTTTGTAAAGTGTGGTTTTGTATAATTTTGTGGGACTTTGTTCAGCCTGTAATATTCATTTCTCAGCAACAGAAATGAATTAAAACAAAAAAATAATTTGCAAATTTGTTACAGCGCAAAAGGTATAAAGAAGTAAACAAATAAATAATTGAATTAACTACCTTTATGCCTTATTAATGAAAACAAAATCACACACACACACACACAAAATGACCACCTATCAAATCTTCCTAGGTGACTGTTCTCTTCTTTAGCTGTTTAAGCTACGATCAAGCTTATAATCGCTAAAGAATTGTTTTCAATTTGCTGGTAATCGCACAACGAAACTAGAATCTGGCAGATTTGTGCTAATCAATGAAACGCGACGTTTTTCTATTATCATCCCCTTGCAGTTTGATGGAGATAAGTCAGTTTCAAGCGAGGAGATTCAGTTTAAAAAATCCTTGAGGGGAGCCCAAAATTAATTTATTTACTAAAAGTCCTCAAGATTTCACCTCTCAGTTAAGTTTCTTTCTTCGTTTTATTATTTAACATTTTAATTTAATAAAATATTTTTTTATATACTTCTTGCTCTTTGAACCAATTTCAATTGTTTGTTTTGCTTTTAATGTGATTGTTTGTTTTCAGAAATTTCCAATTTTTTATCATTTCACCGCAAGCAAGCCAGGAATGCCACTTGTACGCAGGGGGGTTACAGAGAATAGAAGTGAGAGGAGAGACTGCATATAGGGGGGCGAGGAAAGAAAGGATAAAAGTTGAACGGGGTTCAAGAAGAGAGATGATGGCGATTGACGTTGCCTTTAAATTTTTGAATATTGTTGTTATCAGGGAACCAAGAAAACGGAAGGGACAAATTCAACAGTAAAAGTGGGGGGGGGAACCTAAATGTCAATCTAATATCACGTTTAAGCTCCCGTAGTTCGGGCACCAGGGGAATAAGCTCGTCAGAGCAGTTGCTAAGAAAATATTTTTAGAAAATACAGAGGAAAGACTGTCAAGTCGCTGAGAAAGTGACTGAAGTCGAGATACCAAGTCTTGTTCGATTACATTGCAGATCATTCTTTGGATTTTGTCAAGAATCTCGAGATGAGTAGCAGGAGCACCAGAGCAGATATGGCAGCAGTATTCAATGCATGAACGAATGGTAGATTTGTAAATGTGCTAGATGAACTCTGACGAGAAAAAAAAAACTATGAAAAACACAGTGACCCAACTTTCCTCGCAGTAGATGCAGCTATTAATTCGATGTAGTCATTCAACTTGAAGTCAGTTGAAAACGGGAGCCTAAGAAGGCCCAGTGTTTTGCTCTCCATGAGTCTGGCATTGGACATGCTGGCGGACGACAGGAAAGTTACTGTATGGTGGTTAAATGAGAGCAGTTTTGATTTGGAGACATTCAAATTTACGTACCATTTCCTGCCCTAGTTAATCACAAATATTATTAAAATGGTTATGATGAATTAGGTGTGATATGGGTGAATTAATTGATTTGTCTTTTACGGTTGATCAATCATTTGCTTTGACCGCTTGGGAATATCAGATGTTGTCAGGTTAGATGTGTGACTAAATGTTTAAGAAGCCCTGGTTTAGAATAATCACAATTAAGAATAGAGCATTATACCTGGTCATGTTTAGTACATTAAACATATATAATGACATCTTTATTTTGTTCCTCTATCTTCTTTGTGTCCGTTTTTTTTCTTCTTGTTATTTTTTTGATTTGCTTACTCATTTTGTTTTTTTTTTATTTCCGTTCATTTATTCTTTTTCGTTTTCGTCTTTTTTCTCCATCTCCTTTTTTGTTCATTTTCTTCTTCCTCTAATTTTTCTTCTGTCTTTTGCTGCTTTTCTTCTGCTTCTCTTTCTTTTAATGTTCTATTATTTCTTCTTCCTTTTCTTCAGCTTCCTCTTATTCTTTTTCATTTTTATTTTTTAAATCTGTCTTTTCTTGTTCTTCTGCTTCTGCCTCATTTACATAAATAAAGAGAATTGGGTTTAAAGTCTGTCCACTAAAAATAACTATTCTGATATTATTGTTGTTTAATTTTTTTTTTATCTTTCAAGAAGGTAACTTGTCAGAAATTATTTATAGCTAGCATCTAAACAACCGTTAAATTTTATCCTTCGACAACAGCGTGGTTGGCTATTGACAAAATGTCTGTGTGTGAGTTATGACATCGGAGACGTAAATCCTTTGTCGGAGCCACTAATGGCAGACAGGACGATACCAACAGTGAAAGGTCGTCTTGCGTAATAGAAACATAGAATGGAAACCCAGTAGGAACCGCTCTGGAATACGGTGCATACAAAATCTTCATATCTCTTACGGCATGTTGGAGTTAAGCTAACTATCGCAGTACCCACCACAGTCTGTCATTTGGTAGAACTGGGATCTCTGTCGCAAAACTATTTGTGAAGCTAATGAATGTACAGCTATTAGGTATAGCCGGTTTAACCTCTTTTTTGTAAATACAGAGATAATACAATAATATAAATAACACTCTCTGAACAACAGTTATTAACTTCTCACCTAGCCAGAATCTGCTAATACTAACGGCTAAATACTTCTTGATTGTCAGATTGTTCTATCTTCTATGACACCATTAGAATCTGGAAAATGGGCATTTTGCAAAAGTGAGGAAATTCAGTCGTGGCATATCCTTAGAGACTGTCAGAGGGAAAATTATTGCCAGAATTATTTTGATTTGGCACATTGCTGATCTTGAGCAGAACCATCTACAATTAAGTCAGTGTAGATTCAGAAAGAATTATCAGCATGATCTTTATTGCCAAGCAGACACCGAAGATGTGTTAGGAAGCCACTACTCTCTTGTCGGTTTAAGTCGAGAGTTTTAGAGTTAGCTGAATTAGTTACTTTGATGACGAGTCATTGTTAAGAATACATATTTATAATGACCTCTTAAGTGATGAAATGCCAAAATGCTAATCTAAGAAAACGAAGATACACATGGATACTTTCCTGTCTATTATGAGGAATAGTTATTTATTTGTCCTAAACGTCAGGCTTTCGAATATATAGATGGATATTTTTAAGGATAATAACGTAGAAACTGATATCAAGCAGTGTATAGAAGGTGAATTATAGGCTTTTTCTATTCAGATAGGGGGAATGTTTTCATTTAGCTTTTCAATATTTAGGGGATATTTCGTCATGTGAAAGCCACGTGAGTTGCTAGTTCGTTTCTTCAACTGAAATAAGAATTTGTGACTTTTCAGCACTACCTGTTCTAGAGATTGAACTCAAATCAGGCATCCCGATATGTTATAACCAATGCGCTAACCCACTAAGCTATGTGATTCTTGAACAATCTAATGCTGAAAATGAAGGGTTTTACAATGGCCAAAATGTTGTGAGTATAAAAATCAAGATGATCATGCTGGTTCGAATAGCAAAGAATATAACAATGATTATTCCTCATCTTGAAAGTTCCGTGATTTCTTTTTTACGCTATCCCCTACTACGGCAAAATGTGCAGTCACATGATATAATTTGTATGTAATAAGTATGTAATGATACTAACTGACTGGTCGATAGATATACAGAGAGACAGGCTTTTATGCACTTAGATAAAGATAGATGAAAAAGTAAACAGAAATATACCGAAAAGGAGAAAGAAAAGTAGAGAGAAAAGGCAGAGACAGCGATAAGAGATTATAAAGAGAAAACATGAAATAGAAACCAATTAAAAGTTGTTTTTTTTTCTGGTGTCTCGTCCCCAATAGAAATAATATCAACATTGATAATATAATGACGATGATTATATAATACTGATGAAAGTAATGATATTATTTATGAAATTTGGAAAGGAATCAATAGGAATATTAATGATATTGATAACTGTTTTTGCTATACAAGTATTGATAAAAACAGTAGTAATAAGAATAATAAAAGCCATACTAAAACAAATAAAATAAAAACAATCAATAAAGTTATGAAAAAGTTTAAAAATAAGATTCCAAGAAAGATCGAGTGAGTAGCATTCGATTCCGCAAGGATATTACGGAAAATGCTTCTCTCTCTTTTGCGCATATATATATATATATATATATATATATATATATATATATATATATATATATATATATGCATAAATATAGGTTAAAAGTATGCTATATTTATGGGATAAAGTGCTCAATATCGGAGACAGAGTGTATGAAACAGCCTGTCGCCTCTGAGTGTTGACTTCAGTGTGATTTTCGGTGGAGTCGTGGCACCACTGACATGATGTTTTCTCTTTGTCAAGTTCCAGAGAAGGTTCTCGAGAAAAACCAGGATTTGTACATGGTGTTTGTGGACTTGAAGGTCTTTGACACTGTGAATCGAGATGCTCTTTGGCAAGTCTTGAGGAAACTCGGCATCCCTGAAAACATGCTAAAGGTCATCATCTCCTTTCATGAAAGAATGAAAGCTAATATCGTGTCTGATGGTATGATGTCAGAATTCTTTGATATCACAAACGGCACCAAGCAAGGGTGTGTCATAGGTCCTGTCATTTTTGCCCTTTTCTTCTCGGTGATGCCAAAATATACATTCGCAGACACAGGGAGCGGCGTCAAGTTTCAGTTTCGAACAACGTGTATTCTTCAATCATCAGCGCTTCAAATCCAAGACCCACCATTGTACACAAATTATTCGTGATTTGTTGTTTGCTGCTGCTTCTCTTGTAGCGACATCCTTTGAGGAGGCCCAACATCTAATAAATCGTTTCTCTGCTGCATATAAAGCCTTTCGTCTTACACTCAGCATAAAGAAAACTGAAGTAGTGCACCAACGTTGTCCTACTCCGAAGAAATTCTGTGGTGAGAAACAAAAAATACCAGTCTACAAATTTCGGGAGAGACCCTTGAAAGTAGAAGACAAAGCCCTGAACTATGTAAAATCTTTCACTTATCTTAGTAGCAAAGTCAAATGCATCGGATTTCTAAGGCTACCAGTGTTTTCGGCAAACATCGCCATCGCTTGTGGAATGAGCGGGGTATTCGACTGGATACGAAAATTTGGGTTTACAGAGCTGTTGTAATTGCCATCCTTTTGTACGGCTCGGAGTCGGGGACTCCATACAGGTACCATAGGCGCCATCTGGATGTTTTCCATAAAAGCTGTCTGCGTGCCTTCTGTGGAGTTAACCTTCAAGATAAGACATCTAACGTAGACCTGTTAAAAAGGTGTAATATTGGTGGAATCGAGACTTTTCTCATATAGTCTCAGTTACGGTGGACTGGTCATGTCTTGAGAATGTCTGATGACAGGATACCCAAGATCAGGGCTACAGGAATGTTGGACGCCCATATCTAAGATATAAAGACAAGCTGCACAGCAACTTGTCAGCTATTAATATACCTCATAACACTCTCGAGCTCTTAGCCTTGGAGCGAGTAGAATGGAGATCAACGTGTTTTAGTGAACTCAGTAGTTTTCAATCTGCGTGTCTGAATCGTCTTCAAGAAGCGAGAGAAAGATCTAAAAGGTCAATCTTACTGTGATCTCATCCCACAATCCTCACTGTTGCTCCATATGCGGCCTCCTTTGTAAATCACTAGCGGGTCTTATGTGCCACTTAAGATTATCGCACAAAATCTCATAACTGAATCAATTGGTTAAGTTGTCAGATTCTCATACGCCGAAACCGACGGGAGAGTCCATTATACTAGCAGAAGTACTTGGCGTTGCCAGGGATGAAATGTAAACAATTTATAAATTTCTTTATTTACACAAAAACATAACACACGTGAATGCATAACATATCAAATACAATTTTTAAAATGATTCTAATATGAGGAAAAAAATGGTCAGAAAAATGATCATTGAAACATCTTCATGAAAGAACTTCTTTATAAACAATGTTTTTGTTTTGCCTCATGCTTCCAAATCTTGAATTTGCAACAAAAAGTTGTCCAGGGAAAAGTGTGGTTCTTCTAAATGTATGCTAGCAACTTAGACGGTAGGTCCTTGTGATTTATTGATGAACATTGCAAAGCTTAGTTTCACTGGAAACTGCAGTCACTTGAAAGAAATTGTTACATCAGTTGGGATCAATGGTATTCTTGGAGTGAAAGCATCTTCTCCTTTACCAGATCCTGACAGAATGGTTTCTTCAATAAGGTGTGTCATCACTTTCTTAACTACAAATCTGGTTCCAGTAAAGAGTCTTTGTGGATCTAGATTTCTTAATATCATTATTAGAGAACCAACTTTGAAATCTAATTTGTGAGGTTGTAGTACAGATGGATCTAACTGGATAATTTACTACCTCTGAAGGATCTACAAATGTATTAATGGACTATAAGAGTTAACAGTAATATTTCTGAAGCCAAAATTTATCTTCCACTTAATTGTGAGTCTAATAATATTCATTGATGTTTGGGAAGACTTTGGTAATTAATTCTTTGCCAGACTGTACCAGGTTTGCTTATTGGCAACTGGTTTAACAACCCCTCGTTCTTCCATAGAAGCTCATCCTTCTCCAAGGAAAATAATCTTCCGACGTTCGACCATTAGATAGAATACCTCTCAAGCAACTTCATTACATTCAGGTGCATTATATCGCCGTGAATGTTCTTCAGAGAGTCTCTTTTCTGAATCTGTCTGTCAACTCAGAGAACATTTGAAATTTCTCGCATGCCTTATTCTTTGATCTTGAAATCTTAACAATCATTTCTCTTCAGATTCTTGCTTTCTCAACTGCTCAGATCTGACCCTCAATCCATGAATTATCTGTGATCTTGTGTCTTCCGATTCTTGATATCCGTGCTGTTCATGTATATCCCTATCTCCTTGAAGTATCTGTAATCTTTGTTCCTCAGGCTCTTGCTATCTCAATTGTTCAAATCTAATTCTCTCTTCTTGAATTTTTTGTGATCTTTGTTCTTCAGACTCTTGCTGCCTCTGTTGTTCATCTCTGGGTTTTTCTTCTTCTAGTCGTTGCAATCTTTGATCTTCAGTTTCAGCTTGCCTCTGACGCTGTATGGAAGAGCACTTTCCTTCCTAAAGATGATTTCTTTTAAGAGGCATTCTTCTTGAATATATGTTGTATTTAAGTGTAGTTTATTGTTACTTTACTTTCTTTTCATCAAGTTGGTTCTAAAACAACTTGTTTCTAAGAAGTTTTGTTATTTCTTTGATATATGTCACTGTCACTTGATGAAACAAAAGACGTTTATTCTTTGAAATCTTCATAGAAAATGAAAGTGAAATTCCATTACGAATATTTAGGAGGGTTTGGGTGTCAATCTGAAGATAGTGAAGAAGATTCGGAAAGAGTTGGATGATATGTCCAGTCAACATCATGGTGTTTGGAGTGATCATTAGGGATGGAAATATTATACCTCCATTCATCTTCCCACAGTGTATCTGACTCAACACGGAGGCCTACATTAAGTGCATCGAGGAGGTAGCATTGCCCTGGGTCAAGAGGGTGTCTGCAGGAAGACCCTATGTCTGGAAACAGGACTTTGTACCATGCCACACAAGCAGAAGAACCCAGTCATAGCTGTCAGACAATTTCCGCGACCACATAACCCCTTATGTCTGGCGACCTAACTGTGCAGACTGTAGCCCCCTTGATTATTAGTTGTGGTGCGCAGTTGAGCGAGAGACCAACAAAACCTCTTGTAACACCAAAGATGAACTGAAGGCAAGGATTCTGGCAGCATTCAGCAACTTAAATAAGAAGACCGCCCAGAAGAGTTACAGGAGATTTTCAAGTCGTCTGGAGGCGGAAGTTAAAGCAGTGGCGATTTTATTGAATAAATTTACTCTTTAGTGTTTCAAGATTTTTGTCTTATTTATATCTGTTAAAATGAGGTGTCAGTGTTATTTACATTTTAGACAACAATTTATTCATCACATCCTATATATATATTACATGAATCATTCATACAAAAAGTAGATTAGTAAATTTAATGATATAAATGGCGAAAAACATCTTCGCAAACAAATTTATTAAAGTTACATTAACCCACGAACCTCTCGATGAATGTTATGATCATTGTTTTTAATACTTCAAGTTGTATTATGTCTTTTTTTAATTTTGCTAGTACTTTCAGCTGTGCTTACAGCCATCCTCAGGCATGAAAATTAATTTGTTTTTTTAGTAAATACAGGTAGTAGCGGGACACGAAAGATTAAATGTTAATCGAAATATGTTTTTTTTAGAAATTTGTTATTATTAAAGGATAAGAAATTTTGAAGCGTGCAGTCGCAACGCTAAGGTTGATTTTTTTTGAAAATTTAAGAGAGTGCGTTATATTAAAATCACAACAATAGTACTCTGAACCAAATACAAGTCCCGACTGTAAAATTATTTCCTTCAATTCCCCCTCCCCCAATGACATCGTGCTTATTTAATATAGCACGATTTTTGGTTGTTGTTTTCCCAACAGCCATGCTTATATCAAAATAACATATTTAAATTCCTGTTGGAACGTTTATGTGAACCGGCACGCTTAGTTGCAAAATCCACACCGGCATAACTATTCCAGACGGCAGTTGTATTTGATATAAAAGAGTAAACTATTAAACAACTAGTTTCACAAGTAGCAACACTACCACAGCTGTCCCTACCATTAGCAGTCATATTTTAACTAATGACGAAATTAGTACGTGCAGATAATAAAATCATCCGTGCTACCAACCTAGGCCCATTCTATTGCTGATTTCAATATAATGAACCATCTACTTTCAATAATGTGCCTGCTTTTAACTGAACTAACAGTGATTGCTTGTAAAATTCATCAATAGCAACATCGTTATTGTTACTTTCTTGGTCGTTTCTATTATTTTCCATAATTTACTTTGGCTTTGTTGTTGCATTTGGCCCTATTTGTTCATAAAACGTGAAATATTATTTGCTGTGAAAACATTGCACGCTTCCACCTAATCTATTGAATTCAGATAGTTTTATGAGCTGTTTATTTGATTGCGACATTCCCACTACACTTCCTGGCGCGACGGAATTCTTGTTTGTGCATTCGATAAGCATGGCTTGAATTCAAAATTTAAAATTCAAAGCACACATCGCAGATAAAAGAATGTTTTCCAAAGTTTCTGCAAGAATATAAATAGAACACAAGACATTTAATAAAGGAAATAATAATTTGACATGCTGAACCAAAAAGAAAAAGGAAGAAATTTAGCAAAGAGAAACAAATTAAGCAAAGAGAATCAAATAGAACAAGGGAGAGAGAAAAAAAAATTATGTATGTGTATAGGAGAGGGAAAATGATAGTAATGTGCATAGGAAAGAGGATGAAACACAAAAAAAAGTATGTAGATAGGAGGGAAAGATAAGACACGAAAGAGAGAGAGATACGAAGAGATAAAATATGTATGCATAAGGGAGAAAGAGAAAATATGGCAATCTATATGACAAGCATATGACAAAGGGAGATAGATAAAGTATTTGTATACGAGACAATGTGTATGCATATGAAAAAGAAATAAAAATATATGAAAGAGAAAGAGATGGATTATTTTCAGACACTTCATTTTTATCTTCATTCTTTTCTAGCGTAAAATTTCACGCGTATTTACGTCTGATACATTTCCTTATGTACTTACCCATTTGTACTTTTACTATATTTATTTCTCTATCTCTCTAGCTATTGGTAATTTCTTACGTTTGTTTCCGCCCTCTCTCTCCATATATATATATATATATATATATATATATATATATATATATATATATATTTGTGTATTTAGGCAGCAATCTTTCTTTCATGCACATTTCATTGAAAACGACAGACAAGGTGCTTTTATTTAGTTTTTTTATACAATTTCTCATGCGATCTAATAATTTTTTTCTTTTCGGATAATAAGTTATATAAAAACTGTCCGAATGTTCTTTTTATCTCAGAGCTTTCGGCTATGCATTTAGCCATTTTCAAGGATTGCATTTTAAATGTTAAAATAAGAAATAGTTGTATGTATGTTTTATAAAATATTTTCATTTTTTCAAAACACGGTCAAGATATTATGTCCATGTTCAAAGTTAATATTATTAAGTGTTGTTCTTTTTTGTTTTTGTTAATAAGGCTTCTATTATTTTTAGCCTTTTTTTTTACATGTAGATGATGCTATTATATTAGTGTTGTCAACAATTATGTTAAGAATAGTGTCCGGTAGGTCTCTATGAATATTTAAATGAGATCTAATTGAGCTATGGTCAGAAAGGTGTAGAGTGAGTCTGCGTGACAAACATGTTGTAGTGTGGCCTATATAATTATTTACGAATTTTTATTGATCAGGAATACAATTCCTTAATTCATCAATAATATTTGCCCTATTTAATTTTGTTCTAGGAGGTGAATTATTATTTTAACTATAAGGTTAGAGGTTTTAAATTTTTTTAATAAATAATTAATCTAATTTTATTGCTATTGTCAACTGGTGTTATGCATTTTTTTATAATCTTTCTTAATTCTTCATTCATCCTGTTTATAATTTTCGTTCATCTGATTTTTATAAAAAAATATTAATGTTATTGTTTATGTTTCTATTCTCGCCGTTGCTATTAGCGACCTTAGACAGAAAACGCCTAATGTGGAAATCCAACAATTGATTAAGAAATCCATTATTAATCAGAGTTTGCTTTACATTGTTTAATTCTTTAAAGAAAAGCGTGCGAGAGGATGACGCATGAGTGAAAACGAGAAGTATTAAGTATGGGAAACCGTTTGTATAAACCAGTGGTTTCTGTTACCAATTATAGGCATTTAAGAATATTTGAGGAGATTTCATAGTTTATTTTGTTCAGGTTAGGTTTTAACTATTTTATGTATATAGCTTCAAGAATTTTTAGTTTTTTTTATTGTTTCATGTTTAATTATAATTGTGTTTTCAACAAGAATTTTCTGGAATTGTGTATGCGGCCAGGCATGTTGTTTTAAATGCCAAAAAATGTTAGCGTTATCATTCAAATGTAGTGTCAAGCGTCGTGAAAGTGAGTTTGTGGTGTGACCAACATAAATATTATTTAATTCGTTGGAGATACAATATCCCAAAGGGCACTTGAATTTGAAAACTATGTTGGTTTTTTTAGTATTGAGTGCATGCTAATAATAAAATTCTCAATACTAATAATAAAGTATTGAGAATTTTATTATTAGTATGAACTCAATACTACTAATAAATTCCCTTTCATTGACATATTGATAAACACAAATAATAACAAATTTACTATTTCGCCAACAGATCCTAGTAAAAAAATTAAGTTAATCATATACTACACTAAATCTAGTATATCCAACTCAATTATTCGCAATGATTCTTCTCCCCCGGTTAGCGATTTGCAAAAAATTAACATAGCTTAATCCAAAATATCCCACATTAAACAAATCATAACATCAAAGAAGCTGAAATGTCATTAAAAAATTAATGCTTCTTCTTTAATTACAAGTAATTTATTAGTAGAACTTTAAAAAACATGCTAAAATGAACACAGGCGTTTCAGAACTAACAATTTTGTTGCCAACCGTTTCCTTTCTTAATCGTGGTATTCCAGCTTTGAATGAAGGCATGTATACTCACATCATAGAAACTTCTTGGATGCTTTCTTAGAGGTATACAAGTTGCTCCTACCGCAAACCCTCATTGGAGAACTCTTGTCGTCAGATGACTTCTTTCATGGCCTCAATCAAAGAAACATATTAGGGTGCTCGATCAGGACTCTAGAAACACTTCATCAGCAACTTCTTTTTGCTTCATTATGGCATTCTCTGAACCCAATTCACACAGACCATTAAGAAATCAAGAGCGACTGCACCAAATTGCAATCAATATTAGCACTCATATGCAGACCTTTGGAATCATGATTCTTTTTTTCAGTTGTAATGAGATCATCAATCTGTTTGGCTTTATCCTAATTCACAGCAGTAGCTAGTTACCAATAAGAGGTTTCTCCTTTCACCTGAGGATTGTTACGAACTCTAATGACCCATTTCCTTACTGTGTTTACATCAAGTGCAATCTTTCCTTAAACATTAACTAATCTGCTGTGAATGTTCTTCGGCACTTTTCCCTTCCAAAAACAGAAATTCTTTTGTTTCCAAGTGAAACCAGAGGGATTACCATTTAGAAAGCATATTATGGGATGGTGAAAAAGAACGAAAATTTACAAATTTCCCTTGCCATTTTATTAATTATGCTTACATCTCCGGATTTCTTACATACTTTTAAAATAAGATGAAAGCAGGTAATTCATCTTGATATACTTTCTAGTGTGTGTGTGTGTGTGTGTTTTGAGTGAATAGAAAAGAGAAAGTTGTACTTGAAAAATTCCCACCAGCATGACTACGAGGGTCTTTCAAAAAGTTCTAAGTCTCATCCATAAGGAGTTGAATAAACAAGACATTTTGTGACTATTTTTAATATAGTCCCACTTGACATCAGTGCACTTGGTGTAAAGATACTTAAGCATTGCAATCCTATCACGGAAGAAATTAGCCTCTTGGTCGCCACAAAAACCTTCACAGAACATTGTTTCGAAAATGGCGATCACGCAAGTGGGAATTGAATTCAGGAAACAAAAAGAAGTCAGATGGAGCTAATTCTGGTGAGTAAACTGGTGAGAGCAATTCAAACTACAGTTGGCTGCTTTAGTTACTGCAACCTGAGCAGTGTGAAAGGGCGCGTTATCCTAGAGCAAGAGCACATGCATATTACTGTCCATTAATAATTTTTTCCTTTTCCAGGTAATTTATCATGTGCCTTAAGAATCCCCCAAACAGAAGCCATAACCTTGCCAACAGACGCTGCCTGCTTGAAATTCTTCGGGTGGAGAACCAAAGTGTTACCACTCTTTGCTTTGGATATTTGATTCAGGTTCGAACCTAGGTTTCATCTTGAGTTATTAATCTACAGTGGAAATTCTCAGGGTCAGCTTGGAAGCGAGTCAGAAATACCCTGGAAATGTCAACCCTTTTCTCCTCTGGTTTCAGTATTCTTGGAACTCATCTTGCAGACAGGTTGCCCATCCCCAATATCGAGCTCAATTAAAACAGCATGAACCGAACCAGAGCTAATGCCTATGACTTAAATATCTGTTGAACAATAAGACTTCTGTCATTCAAAACCATACAGGGAATGGCTCATCAGTAGTTGAGGTTTTTGGACGATCTGGCCGAGGGTTATCGTCTGTTCTCTCCCAGCTCAGCACCCACTTATTCACAGTTGCATAGGAAGAGGAGTCCTAGGTAAGTGTTTATACCTTGTCATAGATTTCCTTGTGTGTTATACCTTTCTTTTTTCACGGTTTTGTCCATTTTTAGATTTGCCGCACACCTAAACTTTGTATAGGCTTCACCTGCACAGAATTTAAGACAGAAATCTGAATTATTTCTTTTTTAGTTTTTTTTTAGTTAAGAATGGTAGTGTGCTATCACAACAAAATGTTCAGCTATGTCTCTTCTTTCTGGGTGAGGCTTAGAACTTTTTGAACAACCCTCGTTTTCCAGACGGTAGTTGTATTTGGCACAAAATAATAAGCTATAAAACAATCAGTTTAACAAAAATCAAGACCAGCACAAAACATTCTCTCTCTTACTATCCCTTGAGAATGAGAAAGCAACAGTGTGTTTATTTGATAAAACATGTTTCTTCCTTTTAATATGATAAAAATGTAAATTATTCGTATCGACAAATATTGTCTTGAATGAACCTAGAATAATCAAGCGAATTATATATTCTTCTCTCTTATTTCCTTAGTCTCCTTGTCCCATGTATCATTACTACTGGTGAAAAGCATTTTTTATGACTATTTTTCCTGGTGTCACTTTTAAATGACAGTGAAATGATATGCAAGGTAAAGGTTTCCTTAACGTAGAGCGTCTCCCAATTTTATTAATAATGGCCGACGCCAGATTTAATATATTCTATAACATTTTTCTGTTCTGCCATGTGGACAGCCACACTTGCCGTTCCATATATTTGCTTTACGCCCTGGTTTTAAAATGATGTATGCATTTAACTATGTTTAGTTTAATACGATACAATTCTTCAGATTTTTTTAGTAAAATGATTGAATTAGGATAAAACCACGGATCTTCGTCCTCCACCATCTTTGCTGCCAAATGTTTATCCTTGGTCTGTGACGAATTCTAACGTAGTTCAAAGGTTAGCGTGATGGAATTAAAATCTTTTCAGGTTCAATTGTTTCTTTTTTTTTCTGTGTGTGTTGCTTTCTGGTAAAGTCAAATAAATATTTACTGAATAATCAGATATTTATTTTTTCTATTGTTTTCCCAATGCTAGCTCCAAGAGCCACTCGAGGTATAGGGTTACTGAATGAGGTGGGAAATAGGACGAAATAGAAAGTAAAAAGTATAAAGATAAGGAGGATATATAAAGATTAAAACTGAACTTGAAGTGATTAAGATTGTAGCGTTACAGAAAGCATCAACTCAGAATTCTGTTTCAAAAAGTAGCATTTTTGGGAAAGAAGACATCGGAGTTGAACTTCCTTCTTACAAAAGAAATGTGAAGAGTAGGAGTGTGATTCGACTGCGAACGCAACAGGGTGCGCCTTCGCTAGTGAATATAAAAACTGGAGCTCACTAGAACATTTGATATGGAAATAGCGATAGGTTTGCGACGTTGTATTTGTGGAGAATCATCTCTAAAAGGCCGCGTAAACGATTTTGAATTGTCAATGATAGCGAGTGAGGATTGAGCACTTCCAGAAAAGATATGATACTAATATTCTTGACTTATAAAAGTATTTACTTACACGTTGTATTGTACTAGCTGGCAGATGCAACATTAACATCACTCAAGCACCTGTCACCAATTTTGGATTCCACGGAATTTTGAAAGCTGATAGTCAAAGGAGATAAACGTTTTACACTAGTAAAGTTGGCAGAATTTTCTTGTTCTGAGCAGTCACTACATACTTATACTGGTAAATTCTGTAATGCTCACGTTAACTAAGTGTCTATATACCTATTATGATTTGCGCAATTTTTGAACTTAGACGAGCATCAAAATTTTAAAAATAGCTTTACAATAGACTTCGAAACAGTTGAATGTTTATGGAACACAGTGTTCTTAGCCTAAACAATCAGTCTATGTTTTACCTGTAACATTTATAATACCAGTAGCCTGTGTCACATTTATCTTATTGATGTTAATTGCTTTTCTGTAGTCCAGGTGAAAAACAATGTCAATATCGATTTATCATATAAATCGAGTCGTTAGTTTATCCGATTAGATTTAAAAGTCTAACTGCAAATGATAAGTCTATCAGTCTGTCAGCCTTTTTAATGCCTATTGTATATGCTTATGCACACTATCCATAAATAAATGTTAAAATAATTTATATGTTATTGAATTATGTGTTTCATGTTCAGAAAATTACAATGTACACGTAATTGAATTATAGATATAATTCTGAAGACTTTTTATATCATTATTAATAACCAAATTACGTGAATTTTCCGATTCAAACTCATTTCTTGATGTACAATCCTATTATAACTGGGTTTGTCGATTTCTACGTTAGTTCACATGATAGTTATGTTGTGCGAATACCTCACAAATAATGAAATATTCTGTTTTGATCCCGTTGAAAAGGTGAAAGACATTACTTGGTTCCATTGAGAAAATGAAAGAAAAAGATAGAAATGTTTAACGTCTATTTCAGTGAAATGGAAAAAAGTTGTCAATTTCAAATCTTTTTATTTGTACCCCCTTACTTCTTAAAATAACGACCAGCACTTATATATGATCGCTATTTTGCAATATTTTGTTAAAGTTCTTACGCTCAAATATTTAACGTCACGATAGGGGAATTTCTACTGATGTTTTTTTTTTCTACGATATAAAACATCCGTAGAAATCACTTGACATGATTTTTCTCAATCATTGAAATAAAAATTGAGATCCATCAGAAAATAAATATAGGAAAACCGTGAAATTTTTACCGCTTAATTCTAGTAAGAATATCATGACTTATTTTGGTGTTTTTGTAATTCTAACGCTGATAGAGTCTCGAAAAAATAGCGAAAAGTTTCTTGCTTGTGTGAAAAGATCAAATATTCTCGCTTGAAACAAAAGTGGGTGATGGTAATTGAAGTGTCCTTCTAGATGTTGCAAATAATTATACAAAAGTTAGAAAAATCTCCGTCTTTCAATATAATCCACAATTTTTTGAGGAATCCTGATGCTTATGACGAATCATAAAAATCTGCTGGCAAGCAAGTTGAATTCTCAGCGACGACTTTCGAGATATTTTATTGGGAATTCATGAAAAGCTGCTCGGAAAATTGACCACATAATGCGCCATCTAGAGCAATTATTGAAATCTTACATTCACAAATTCTTGGCCAATAAATCTCATGTATTTAGTGGCGCGAAAAAATTGAAACTGACTGTGTTTGCGCAAACGACACAAATAATCCTCAAAGCGCAATCTGAACTTTAGAATGAGATTTAGATAGTACAAAAGGTCTTCAAATCTTGATGCATCCGACTTTTTGTTTTGATATACGATGAGAAACGGGCAAAAGTCGTTTGTATGTTTGGTGTGAAGACTAATTATGTGACATCATAGAGGGCTTTGGTCGAGCTCAGAAGACACAAAGCGCTACTCGATGTGTTCCCGCAGTTTCCATCTTACTCTAAATAAAAATTGTTCAGTTTTACACCATTGCAGGTCAATGCCACAATTCGGGTCGGTAACATTTTGCCATTGACCACATCCAAATATCGATGTTTTTACCATGACCCTAGCACTTCCGATCAGTATACTTTGCCAAAAAGCAATCGGTGGTTAGGTTCGAGGCCACACACGGTTTTGAATTCAGTTTTGTTCTTCATTTAGACTGGTTGCCAACCCCGGCTAGAGAGACCAGTCTACTCTTTAACCCATAGACAAGAGGAAAAGATGTATTCAGACATTTTATTTATATGAATGTAACGAACTTGACTAGTGCTTCTTATTAAGAGCCACTATAAATTACACAACCCGCATATTGGTAGGAGAAGAATAGTAGTATACAGTGACCTTGCTGACAAGGCCTTGGGTTACGTTGTCTAGTTATTGTTAGCGGAACATTGACAGCACTAAGATGCAAGAAAACAGCATGATCAAGAAACTAACTATAAAGAAAAGAGAAAGGAATTATTTTTCAACAGAACGATGTGAGTTGTCATTCAGTACCACAGTGACCACGTTACCCGTAATGAAGTGACCTTCTTGTCTCCAGATCTGATTTCTCGAGACAATGCTTGGGGAATTTTCGCAAGAGATGCCCTTGAGGATGTGAAATACGCTATCATCGGGGAATGGGATATAATCCATCAATTTATGCTTTCAAAATTTTGAAAAATTAGTGACAAATTGTGTCATTTGTATTTTGGAAAAAGGTGCATCCATAAATTAACTTTCTTGAATAATTTGTTCTTAGTAAAAAAACACAAAAAACAAACTTACAGGGCATTAATTTTTACACGTCCTTATATAAAATAGATTTCCTGAAAATGAAGGAAAAATAACAATTTACCACCACACAATAAATAACGTTAAAACTTGAAAAAATATCTGGATTTGCTTTTAAATCATTTCTTCTAAAAATTAAAAAGAAATGGCGCAATTGTAAATTGCTGAATGTCGTGCGTTGGTTATTTTGTCATTGTTGAATTGATATAGATACTTTGATATACAGTTATTTACTTATATGAAAAATCTGTCAGTATGCATCATTCCATAACTACACTTGTATACAATCAGTTAACCATAGACAATAAAACTAATATATAATCACTAAACGAACAAACATATATACGCTTAAACAATCAGGGAAATGAAGGATAAAAATAAATGTTTCGCCTGCGTGCGTATGCACTTTACAACTGATGTTGCATTCTGGCTTCGTTGGTATGTCACTCTCTTAAACGTATTATTAATTAAAACTCTAGCATCAGGCTTAACATCCTCTACCAAGCATTCCAAGAAATAGAACGCAAAACAGAAACTAGAAACTATGATCTGGAATTCGTATGAATGAAGTGAGGGTATATTATAAATCAATACAGTTTCAGGATGTGGAATAAGTAAATACTAAACACCTTGAATACCTCGGTATATTGATCAGTTATGACAAATTCAGAATAGGAGATAATGAAATTGAACAGAAAATAGGTGACAGAACCAAATCATTAACATAAATCTCGAGACATCTTCTTAAGTACCTTCGTTAAACAGAGACTACTATATAGTTGTCATGCCTGGCGCCAAATATTTTCAGAAATATGTAAACACCCAGCTGTTTATAACAGCTTTCTAAGAGAATTAGTTAAAATAGCTTTTAACGAAAAAAACTGTAGGTTTTGTCGAGGACAATATTTGGAACCTCATGGATTTGCGCTACAGAATTACAAATAATGAACTTTACCAAATAATTTGAGAACTTTCGACAAGGGCAAGAACTAAAATAAGTAGCACAAGTAACTCGAACTTGGGCACTACTTCAAATAAAAGGTTTGAGAAAACCCCATCAATATTGGAAAGAGCGATAACAGTGAACGCGAGAAACCTATTCTCCCGAAAAAACTATTTTTAAGAGAAAGAGCAACAATGGCTGCACGATCAATGAATGCCGAATGTTTCCTTACATGGAAAAAGCTAATATTACCATATTCTTCATTCAATATTACCATATTATTCATATTGTTCATTCAACTTCTGATAATGGTAGAAATCCCATTAGTTTGAAGACGTCTGCTAAAGCTAGAAATAAATAAGGATGTTTTTTTTTTTTGTCTGCTTCACGAATCCCACACCGGGGATTACAATTCATGTTATATAACAAAATGTTATATCTCTTTTGGACTAGAATTGTGCATTGTATTCATTTATAGAATGGCAAGTGAATTACAGATTTTAACTTACTTTTTCAATGTGTGTATTATATTTTCAACCACTGTCAATAAATAACAATACATACCAAAAATAAATACATATTTAAATACAGCAGATGGTATACGAATTATATATATATATATATATATATATATATATATATATATATATATATAAGTGAACATTGAAGTCAACACTTAGAGGCGACAGTCTGTTTCATGCTAGACGCAATCGTCAGGCCTCGCAAGAAAATTTCCCATTTCTCTTTCGGTTTTTCACTGATTTTTTATCTTTCAATTCCCACAATTCTGAAGAGTTATTATTTCATGATTAATATATATATATATATATATATATATATATATATATATATATATATATATATAGAGAGAGAGAGAGAGAGAGAGAGAGAGGACAGACAGACAGACAGACAGACAGAGGGAGAGAGTGTATATCGGTATTTTTTCCTGGATTATTTCGTTAAAGGTGCTGTGTTAAGCGTTCCCTGAGTTAGCGCTATCCATCTGATAGTCACAGATACGAAGCTTAGAATCACTCCTAAGGAGGTTATCCTATCAGAATGTGCAAATATCGAAGCTACTATATTGCCAATTTGTGAATGGAATCTAGACCGTGCAGTAGTTTCCGTTGGAGCCAAGATGAACAGTAAAGTTACAGCTGTGCTTTCTGACGATTAAGCGGTACAGTTTTTATACATTTCTTATATACCTATACACACATACAATCCACTATTACTATACTCGATTAATTTATAACGTGTGTTTATAAAATTTTTTACCTTTATACGTACATTAGATATATAGTCCCGACTTATTATTATGTTTTATATTTGCCACCTGATATTACATTTCTAACCTGCGTTCTAGAATAAGCTAATAATTATAATTAGGATATATTGTATATATATAAAAAAGCGAGAATTACCCACTTGATAATTTTTTTTTATTTTTGAATCCAAATTCAAATTTAAATGATTTAAAAAATATTTATTTTTAAATTCTTTGAATTTGAATGATATAAAGTATTAATAGTTAAATCAAATATTTTACGCAACAATAAAAAATAAACAAATTTTAACATACAATTTTGTATCATTATCACGAGAAAACGAAATATATAAGGGTCAGAATATCTCCACACCTTAAGATTGTATAAACTGCACGAAACTCTCATGCTATCGACGTCGAGAATTATGTATATTCATTAATATATATATATATATATATGCGTGTGTATGTGTATGTGTGTGTGTCTGTGAGTTATGCTGGATTATATATATATATATATATATATATATATATATATATATATATATATATATATATATATATATATATATATATATATATATATAGATAGATAGATAGATAGATAGATAGATATACCTGCATGAATCTTACATATACCGATATTTCTGTGTATGTATTCTTGTGGTAGTTAATTCATTTCCCCAAAGATAAAGTGATTATTCTAATATATTCCATTCACAACGCCGTCAAGTAAAAGTAACGAATGCAATTAAGAACGTTGTTCACTCACTAAGAAAAGACATAAACAAAAAATGTGTGAAAAGCTTCAAAGCTTGCTGGCCGGTTCCAATGTAAAATCTCCTTTCATTTTGAGTTCTTTCGACTGAATGTAGCAAAAATCAGAGCAACCTTATAGAAAATACGAAAACAGGCCGAAAAAAGAAAGCAGGGAATATATAAGAAGATATAAATAGGTGTATGTAAGGAAAATAATGGTATATGATAGAATAAAACAATCAACAAAAGTCAGGGGTCTGATACAGTCGTTGAAATAATTGATTACTGGTTGGATATCTATTATGGGAGAATAACGAGAAAACAGACACTAGTCAACAATCCACAAAAAAGAAAAAAATACCCGGTAACTGAAATGATTGATATACCTCCTTCTCCTTTTTTTCTTTCTCTTTCTTTTCTTCATCATCATCATCATCATCATCATCATCATCATCATCATCTCAATCCCATGATCGTTTGTAGTCGTGGGTTTGCTGTGCAGCTGTGCAACTCCATATGTTTTGGTTGCGTGCCAAAAGCAGAACCTTGTAGGATGGCAGTGGAACGATTGTTGGCTCTTGTGACTTGTATTTTGACTCAAATCTTTATGGTAGACAAAACAGAGGAAGTCGTTTTTGATTGGTTAAAACTAGCGTAGGTATGTCAGAGAGTTAGAAAGTGATTTCAGGGACTCAGAAATTACACATTGAGGAATGTAGAAGTGTTATTTTCATGTATCGAAGCTGCTCCCCAGTGCCGTGGGATAGCAACCTCACTGGCTAGTTAGAAGATGTACCCGTCGACGTGGTTAATAAACTAGTAAGATTGAAAATCCTTTTTTGATGTCTTTTCATCTATGGACTCCAAAAACATTTCGACACTCGTCCAGGTTAAGACGAGCGAGAGAAGATGCACCATTATGGAATCGACCTCATCAACCGAAAGACATTTCCAGAATATGGGGCTATATAACAATAACACATCATCGAATCCTAACTCCAGATTGCAAATGAAATCAAACTTTTTTAAGATAATGAGACAAATAGAAATTTCAGAAAAGCATGCATGTCTAATGAAACTTAGGCACAATTAATGCGCAATGGCTAAGTGTGTAATGGTTGACTGTAATTCTTCTCGAAGCAATATATAATGTTGGTTACATTATTGCCAGGTGGTGAGGTGGAGAGAACAAAATAGCAACGAGAGAGAAAGAAAGAGAGAGAGAGAGAGAGAGAGAGAGAGAAGGAGAAAGAGAGGGGGGAAAGGCTGGTCTGTCACGCGATGTTAACGGTGTTGAAATTTAATGATACTCTGCTTTCGCTAATTTGTAATTACTTTTAATTAGGCACATTCAAAAGTCCACAAACGTGATGAAAACAATGTTTTACCGACAGATTGTTTATTAAAACCAAAGTATTTTTGATTATTAAATGAAATTATTTTTGATTATTTAATTATTATTTAATGCAATAAAACTAGCATTATTTAATTAGAAAAGCTTTTAAATGCTTTTATAAATAAGATTTATTAAGGATACTATTGTCTTAAGAAAAAAAATCGATGAATAATGAATTTTTATAAGAATTGTTTACATTGTTTTTTAAAGTATTAATTAAAAAATATATTAAGTTTCAAATCTCTGTACTAATTTCAGCCTTTTAGATATTATTATTAAGTGAAAACTAAATTTACTAACCATAAATGAAAATGGTAAATATAAATCATCAAGCACCAATATTTTCAAAAGTTTTTTTTTAAACTTAAAGTAAATAATATTTGTTTTTAAATCAGATTAATTATACTTTAAATCAGCTAATATAAGTTTTCAGAAAAGTGTATTGTAGCAAAAGAAAAACAGCAATCAATTTCAATTGGTTTCTGAAATTCAGCAAAGTATTTATCTTATTAAAAATATTAAATTTAATCTGTTAGCTTGAAGCTAAAACTAAAATAAAAGCTTCAAGAGAGATTTTTTAATTAATTTTCAAACTGAGCTAACGCTTAAAGATATAAACTTTGTCGCGTCAGATTATTTAAGGCAATGAATGTTCGCAGAATCATTAGTTGTACTGTTGGTTGAAGAGAATTAAGTTTTTAAAACAAGATCTGACATTTTGAAACTTCAGTAGAGCACTTACATATTGATATTTTTTTTAACTTTATGGAAAATCAGATTTTAGAAGCTTGTAGTGTACTGGAAAAAAACTTTGATGCCAGTATTCTATGATTGTGCAACAACTGCTACAGTTTCTAATACCACCATGAAGATCGAACTCTTAGTGACAATAAACTATAATTAATTTCAGTATTAACAACTTAAACACTCCAAAACTGATGATATTTGCATACTGAAATAGAAATAACTCAAATATCTCTACCACAAAATCCAACTTCTTAACTATGTTCTTCAATAATAAAGATAATAATCTTATTTAATAATGAGACAGATTATATAAAGATTTTGTAATGTCCGTAAATTCCAATGTTATCAGTGCAATAGTGAATTGTCTCCATTACATTTTCACCATTGAGGAGTCAAGTAAAAAAAGAGTCTAACAGTGTATGGCCAAACAAATTATCATAATCGAAAAATATATTTAAAAACTCACATATGTAAACGTTTGTGTCATTGTTAAAATCACAGTAATAATAATGTACCTTTTGCTGATGTAAGAAAAATCCTGGTTGCATATACTCTATTGAAAAATTAAGACTACGGAACTAAAAGAATGCAGAATAACAAAAGCACTGAATGACTGGACGAGCCTGAAATAAGTTAAATATAAAGTAATACAAATTATAATATAGCAGGCAGAATACAGAAAATCATATGTCATTGGATTTTGGATCTACAGATGCTTTAATGGTTAAATTCATATATAAACGTTTAAATAGTGAAAAGTAGATTTTATTCACGGAATGTAGATTTTTAGCAGAGTTAAGTATAAAGAATATTTCATAGCGACTTCCTGACTTCACTGGTATTTGCCATGGCCATAATACTAGTGAATTTAACGCAAAACATTCCTTAAAGAACCAACAAAGAAAGAACAAACTTGAAACATTAATGAAAACAAATACTGCAGTGACATCAGAATCGAGTTTGGCAAAGAGAAACGAGCATTACTTACGACAAATGAATTAATCCTATCGTTCTCAAACAAATCCTGTAATGAAGGCCGTGTTGAAGGGCTCTAAACTTAGACATACGTTGTTTCTTATCTTCAACAACGACGTTTCTGTTGTCATTTGTTCTCAATTAGATATTTATACTGATGGCACAACTATTTACTTCTGTTTTAGTAGCAAGCCCGATAGGTCTGACAAAGTAATAACTAGCATTTGCTCTTGAAAATTAACTCCAATTCGTAGTTAACTGGGGACAATGAATGACTTGTAAATTTAAAACCTTCAAAATAAAAATGATATAATTTAATCCTATAGAAAACCTCCCCTTCCTTCTATCAGGAAAAGTAAGTATTTGCCTCTTCTTGCCCTTATGTTTTCTACGAACATGAAGTGGATTGTTTATATTGAATAAGAAACAAATGAATAGGTCTGTCGTTAGGGAAGTTGATTCACTGTTACGTACCAGACAATTTTTATTGCCAGAATCAGTCTTGTATCTTTATAAGTCTACCGTTCGTCCATGAAGTGAATATTGCTTTCATATTTGCTCTAGTGCTCCTGCTTTTTAACGGGATTCTCAACAAAATCCAAACATAGGTCTGTAATGTTATCGCACCCGAACTGGTATCTTGACACCAGGTACTTTCTCACTGTATGAATTTAAGTGTACTACTAAATTGGTAACTAGGTCTCAATGTTCTAATGTTGAAATAGCTTTTGATGTAACCGTAAGATTTATTTTAATAATTTCTTTTCTCGCCCTTCTCGCCTGTGGAAGTCTCTTTCAATTCCTTGTTTCCTGCCACCAACATTCTTTAAAATATTAAATACAACGTCAATCGAATCTTCTCTCTTCTCGAGACCTGCGATTTTATTGTCCCTTCTCCTCATTAAAATCTTGATCACTGTTCTCTCCCAGTAATTCCTTGCACTATAGTGACATTATCGCCTTGCTTTCAGTGAAGTGAAAAAAATAATAGACGGGATTGAAAGCTAGGAGAAAATGATTGATCAGTATTGAGGACTGTCTTCACACGTACAAAACGAATTTGCTAATATGGTACAGTTAAAATATGAATACAGCTCACAAAATCGCAGCAAGAGAAAACAGAAGCAAAACCGCGGGAAAGCGATGAACGCAAGACGCAAAGAAAAAGCTCAATGGAAAATTGAAGAGGATGACAATAGTCATTGCCGACGAAAAATCATGCGTGTGATTAAAAAGAGGATATTTAAAAAGCGATACAGAATTTCTGATTGAATAAACATATTAATATCAATTAAGGTTAGGATTTTTAACAAAACCAGTGGAATGTATCTACCAGTCAGAAATGTTTAATGGCCAAAGAAAAAAACGAATTTGTAGAAGGAATTCAGATAACGGAAACTGAAGTAATACGGAACTAGAATGGAATAAAATACAATAAATATCTTGAAATGGAAGAGAAAATAAAGACAAAATATAAGAAAGGGAGGGAAGAGATGGGAGAGTGAAATAAGCAGTAAATCGATATACATTAATCGATAATAAACATATTGAGATATTATGAGTTCTTCCTAAACTGCGTAAGAGAATAGATAAAATGTATGGGTCTGCGAACTACAGAATTAATGACCCTCTACGCTGATCTACACATCAGAGGGAAGAAAATTACGAGTTTAGAAGCCTATAGAAGATTTTGAAAAACTGAGGACAAAAGGATTTAAACATGGTTAAGCATACAACACTTGAATGTGGAGAAAGAAATCCTTTGTAATAGCAATTCTGTAAGAAATACGCGGTGTAAAAATCTGTCTCTGGGGTAATGACTCTGGTAATCATTTATACTCGAGCACGTCCGGTTATATTCTTTAGAAGCATACTAGTATAGTTATTCACTACGTAACAGTAGCAGAATATGTACATATTCATGTTATACTGTTGGCGGAAAATGAGTGAAAAGAATTTGGAACAGCGGCTTAACATCAAGTCATGTCTGATGATTAATGCCGAAACGTTAGCCATATTAAAATATTTTTTATGGCGAACATGCTATGAAGATTTTGATTGTTTTTGAGTGGCTGGGACAGTGCAAAGACAGGTGAAAAATATACACAATGATGCAAGAAGTGTGCAATTCCAAATCCAAAGACCAGATACAAATATTAACAGAGCGCAAAACACGGCTCGAAGATTATGTATACGGTTTGTAGCAGCAGAAATTTATATGATTAAAGAAACAGTGCGACAGAAGTTAACAGAAAATTTGGGAATTAGAAAAATTCCTGGCTAAGAAATTCACTACAAAAATCGATATACCACCATTCACGAGAATTGGCCCAGTCCGAGACTTGATTAGTTTCAAAAATAAAAATTGCCTTGAAGGCACAAAGATTTCCTAACATCCCTGGTATCCAATAGCATCTGCCTACATTATTGAAAGTTATTCTGAAAAAGAAGATGCAAGAATGTTTCCAGTAATGACCCCGTCGTCTCATAAATTGCATTGCTTCACAAGTGGAGTATGTTGATCTGTTGTGATCAGATAAACAAACGTAGGAGTATGCTGATTTGTAGTGATCAGATAAACAAACGTAGGAGTATGCTGATCTGTAGCGATCAGATAAGCAAACTTTGTGGTATGTTGATCTGTAGTGATCAGAGAAATAAATTCTACCATAAGGGGAATTAAATTGTCATGCCACATATACTTGAACGAACTAAATCTAAGTAAAAACACAAACAAGCTAAAACGCAAAATGTTTCCTCTATTCAGCAAAGTTCAAACTGTTAATTACATTAATGCAATTACAGAAATGAATGCAGTTAATTAGTTTAGGATAATAGATTTGTCATGGAAGGAGATTAACTGATAATTATGCAAAGGGTTTGATCTCGAGAAAGCAGACAGACAACTTAGAAGCAATCCTGAAGAATAGATAATGGTAAATAAAAGAAAACATTGACTACATGAAAATCAATGCAAATTACTGTAGAACTAATGATAAGAATGATCAAGGACGAGATCCACCGAAACTATTCGAATTCACTGAGAATTTAAAGGAAATTCTTAGTAATCCAAATAATCCAAATTCATGTATGAAGTACTGATGATTATGCTCTATACACAATAAGGAACTGTTTCGAAGAATCGACAAATGAGGAAGGTTACTTGGAAACACCAAGTTTTAAGTAAAATGTTCTATAAGAAGAAAATATTGCAAAGACTGACGGTGATGATAATAATTTAAGAGAGTGTAAAATGTGTACAAATAGAAAACGAAAGAACTGATATAGTTTAATAATAGTAAATAAATAGATTATCAGTTAACGGATTATTGTATATAAAATCAGCGTATTATTTCAGTAATATATGTATTCATTTCTGATCACTGGCAATTCATATTCTTTTTCAAAAAAAAAAAACGTATGGAACGAGTGAAGAAATTTGCTAAAATGCTAAAATACGATTTGCCTCAATTTTCCTAATAACGGAAATTATTATTATTATTATTATTATTTATAAAACGACTCGTGCAAAAGTTTAGTTGTTCAGTCAGTAGTCAGAGATACCCAAACACGAAAACTTAAATAACTTATCAGTTTCAATATCACTTGGTTAAAATATTTTATTTCAGAGTTTTACTTCCTGCAGTCAGAATTCGTCGCATCAAATGTACTCATTAGCTCGAATGCAATTTTTTACGTAATTGATTAACAAATTATACTTGTAGTATCACTAGTTTTATCAAATGCTAGTATAATTATGTCTTGGCTTGGCTTAGTTCCACTTCTCGAACGAATATTTAAAAGGTTTTCTATATATAGGACTAATTGGTACAAACAGGATATTACAAAGCGGCTACAGAAATGTTTGTCAGCTAGAGAGCGTACCACTTTTATAGCACTAAATCTTTTCTTTTATTCTAGTGCTTGTTTCAAAGAGGGGGCTGCTGAAGATTTGTTGGTTTATTCAATTTTTCTTGTATAAGTGATTTCTTCTCTGGACATAAACTGTGTAAAAACTGTCCGAATGTTCTGCATGTCCGAGTGCTTTCGACTGTTCTGCATGTCCGAGTGCTTTCGACTGTTCTGCATGTCCGAGTGCTTTCGACTGTTCTATTAACCATTATCAAGGGTGATTCTATTTTTATTTTTAACTGGATGTGTAGCTTTCTGTATATATACCTGGAGTGATGGAAATGTTTTTTTTCATTTTTATTTTCCAAATATGGTCACCAAATTGTGGCAGTGTTAATAGTTGATATTACAGAGTGTTGGCCTTTTTCTTTTCATTATTAGTGCTTCCGTTATTTTTAGCCCATTTTATATATGAATGGGGCTGTTATATTAGTATTTTCTACGAGCACGTCGTGGATGGAATTTGGTAGATTTCTGTTTGTTTACATGAGTCTTAATTGACTTAGGGCCAGAAAAGAAATACTTATACAAACACGAAAAAATGAAATAAAATTCTTAATCGAAGTAGCTTGTAAGTTGTCTTTATATACATACATACATACATACATACATACATATATATATATATATCAGCAATTAGTGAATGTTCTGAATCCAGAAGTATCTATTATTACTATATTTTACGAGTCCACATGTTCGTTTTTTCCCTTTTTTCCTGTAAAATGTGAATTTAATATCTATTGACTTCCAGGTCTAAAGTTTTACTAAAGGCACATATTCATTAATTAGATTTTCGATGTTTACGTCGCTTGTTATTAATTTCACCATTTGAAATAAAAAAAAAAACAGGAATGTCTACTCAGACACGTGCAACCACAATATAATATTAAGCTTATAGCAAAAATAATGACAATAAGACACTCTCTCTCTCTCACACACACACATATATATATATATATATATATGAATATATCAAGCATTGCCAGAAATAATCAATATTGAGTTAACAAACCAGTTTTAATGTTTATGACACTGCTTCAATATCGGTATGCATAATCCTCATATAAAAGTGGACAGACTATTTAATGCTTTGTACAATCTTCAGGCCTGAAAATTGCGTTTAAACATGAAACAGTTGCCGCTGGATGTTGACTTCAATGCCCACTTTTATATTTACATACCCTGCCTCACTAAGTACCTTAAAACTATATCTATATCATATATATATATATATATATATATATATATATATATATATACAGTGGGGGAAAATAAATATTCGTACACTTGTAAAATTGTATTTTTATAAATGTAAAAGCCTTAAATAAAACAAATCTTGGCACATTTTATGTATAAAGACGCATGCTATTAAAATATAATAATAAACTTAATTAATTCTTATTCTAACAGAAATTAATGCATTTTTAAAATTCTAGCTGGTGAAAAAATATTCGTACAAATCAATTATTAGAATAAAATAATCAATTAATTATGAAAAAAGTATATTCTAGAATGTTTCAGTAATGTTATCAGTAATTATAGTTAACGCTATTAGCCATTATCAGAGCATTCTGCAATTTCTAGTCTTACGAGAAGGTTCTAATAATGCCTAAAGATAAAGAATTGACTATTTCACAAAGACAACACATTTTGTCTCTTTGGAAAGATGGGAACAGTTACAGAACGATTTCTAACAACCTGAATATTCCTTTTATTACAATTGCTTCGTTCATTGCAAGGTTTAAAGCTCTTAACAGCGTCGAAAAACAAAGACGAACAGGTGCTCCGAGGAAGATTTCTCTAAGATCAGGATATTAGGATGCCAAATCCAACAAAATACCCGAGAAGAGCTGCTGGAACATCTGCGTGCATTAGGGATTAAAGTAACCAAGCGTACAATAAGTAATGAACTACACAGAAACAGTCTGAAATCACGCATCCCAAGGAAGACTCCACTCCTTTGAAACGACACAAAGATGCTAGGCTAAAATTCGTTAGAGAGCACAAGGATAAAGAATATTCGTTTTCAGAAAAAGTAGTATGGACAGATGAAACTAAAATAGAGTTGTTTGGTCATAATTATCGAAATCATGTGTGGAGGAAGGACGGTGAAACCTACTTACCAAAGAACACGTTGCCAACTGTAAAGTTTGGTGGTGGCAGTATCATGATCTGGGGCTGTTTTTTGCAAAAGGTGTTGGCAGAATATCAATAATAGATGGCAAGATGAATGCCGAAAGCTACCAGAAAATCCTGCAAGACAATTTAATGCGTTCTGTTGAGAGAATCCGGCTACCTCCTGATTGGGTTTTCCAACTGGATAATGATCCTAGGCATACCGCTAGATCTACAAGGAAATGGTTAGTTAAAAGTAACGTTGATGTCTTGCAATGGCCAAGTCAGTCCCCAGACTTGAACCCAATCGAGAATTTATGGCGGTATTTGAAAATTCAAATTGCGAAAAGAGCACCAACAAATATCAAGAATTTGAAGACAATATGCCAAGAAAAATGGGACAAAATACCACTCAATGTGTGCAAATCATTAGTTGAGACGTACAGGAATAAACTGGTAGCTGTTGAACTCAATAAAGGATATTCCACAAAGTATTAAATTGAGCTAATATGCTTTTTTTTGTACGAATACTTTTTTCAAAAGTTAAAATGAAAAAATGCATTAATTTCTGTTAGAATAAGAATGAATTAAGTTTATTACTATTTTTAATAAAATGTATCTTTACACATAAAATGTATCAAAATTTGTTTTAGTTAAGGCTTTTACATTTATAAAAATACAATTTTTCAAGTGTACGAATATTATTTCCCCACACTCTCTCTCTCTCTCTCTCTATATATATATATATATATATATATATATATATATATATATATATATGAGGTGAGTTAAAATAGTATCCCACTTTATTTTTTCTCGGCAAAACTAAAGCCACCTTGGCAAAATCATTTTTTTAGAAGGTCGCGCCACACTTCCTGAGAGTTTTCGCTCCGGTAAGTCACGTTTCTGGTTGTTACGCCTAGAGTAGTACGCGCTCGTCGGATTTCCGTTTTTACGAAAGATGACCGAACGGATCGGGCAGAGATATTGCACCAAGTTTTGCTGATGAAGAACAACGCACTACTTTTTCGTCAGGCCCATTTTTCTTCCAAATTTGCACCTTGTGAATTCTGGCACTTACCTAATGTGAAAATCAGGTGATTCTCTGTAGAATTGCTTCTAGAACTGCTCTGCCAGCACCCTGGGGACGATGTTTGCCGACACTTTCATCATGCACAAATCTCCAGTTAAAATGGAGTGCATTTCGGCGTATGGATGACCTGCCTGTGCATGATTCACTCTTCAGTGATTCGCGGCTATGTTTGAAGCAGTTTTACCACTCACTCCTTGATTTGAGTCCACGGTATTATTGCCAAAGGCCTTCTGAATCTTCTGGATGATTTCTGTATTAACAAGCTTTTAGCAATTCTTGATGCAATATCTCTGCTCTATGCGTTCAGTGAAACGAAAAACCGACTTGCGCACACTACACGCCGGTAAAGTTAGATATGTTTTCAACGCACCTCGTGTTTTATATATATATATATATATATATATATATATATATATATATATATATATATATATATATATAAAGGCAGGATGTGTGTGTGTGTGTAACGAATGCATGGCCCCAATTTTCGACGGGTTTGCACCAAAATTTACATGCACATGTTTCAAGTTAGGGGGAAGGCATAGACCGACTTTGCATTTCTCAACTCCCATCGATAGTGGAAATAATCGATTTTTTCATGCTCCTACGGTACTTTTCATGTAGTTTGCGGCCATTTTGCACTGGTCAGAGTGAGAGGCAATAGCTGGCTACCACGAATAGGCAGGAAGATTCTATTGGCCATCGTGAAAGCCAACTGACTGACACAAATGTTAACTAGCATGCTAGCATGCAAAAAAAATCGATAGCTGTATTCGTCACAAGTAGGAGAAATTTAAATCTGCATGGCACTTTACTTCAATTGGCTCATTCTCTTGCTTAAACTCAACGTTGATTCTGATTCCGCAGAAATGGGTTGGGTGTGAAAAAGTATTTGTTGTTAACATTCTTTTTTCATTCGGTTTTTCCAGTAACAAGTCCTTTTTTAAAGCTTATCGTTTTGTGTTCATTTTGTTTAGTTTCTTTTTTCGTAACAGATTTAATGTTTAGTATAGAGCTTAGAAAAAATTCGCTGTGTGAGATAAGAAGTAAGGCATGTAGCAACATCAGCACGGCAAAGGGCACTCCTTTAAAGGCAAGGAAGAGCAAAAATATTTTAAGTCAAGTGATAGTGATTGCTGTATGAGTCGTATGATTTTTGAATCAAGCACGGGCAACACCGGGCCATGCTGCATTAATGTATGTATATATATATATATATATATATATATATATATATATATATTATCTTAGGATACTACAACAAAAACATATAAGGATCGCTACACAATTGCAGTCGTATTTCAACACATAGCGTTGCGTCTTCTCAGGCGATTGTAAATTACTGGCAAATGAACAATGAATTTGGTTTTAAAAGCAAAATACATCCTCATTTTTTGAAAAAATATAAAAAATAAAAATAAAGTTATATTTTAATAGTATGTTTGAATTCGTTTACTAACACTTTCAAATTTGAATTTTTGTTGGTGTGTATGTGCGTGTCTTTATTAATGTATGTGTGTATGGTCGCTTATATATGCCTTTCATTGTATGTATAGGTTGTCCGTTTTTTTAAGGGTCTTGGCTATCTATTTCCTGTTTTGTTCGTGTTTTTGTGTGTTTACATATATAATTATGTCTACGTGTTTGTGTATTATAATCTGATTGTGTATGTATTGTCTTTTGCAAGATTTCACCCTCCCTTGCCTATATCATCACTTCAAATGTATCTAAGCTGTAACAAAGCTTAGCACATCATTAGATCTTCACGTTTATTCTAACTGAATTTCTGGCCTTTCAATTAAAACAAAATAAATGAAAAAACGTTTGTATTTTTCCTGAGCTTCTTCTTTAAATAATTTTATAATATTTTAAACTTAATGCAGATTAAATTTAAAATTTAAAATTGGTAATTTTTAATTTTCAATTTTATAGTAAAATTTAATATTAATTAGTTGGAATGATTTCTATTTTAGTCTAATCCTAACATTCAAGCATTAATTTTTATTTTGATTGATCATTGCAGCTTATGTAACAGTATTTCCTCTAGCGAGGGGTGTTTGACAGATGTGAAACTTTTAAAACCCTTTATTTTCGAATAAATTATATTTTCTCTACTGTGTATTGAGCACTCTTTTAAGAATAGTATTTTGTGTGTGTGTATATATATATATATATATATATATATATATATATATATATATATATATATATATATGTATATATGTGTGTGTGTGTGTTTTGCTTTAAGCCAAGAATCTCAGCGCTCTATTTTGTACAATGTTAGGCAAACATTAAAAGGGTTTTTCAATTTCACTCGGCTTTTGTTTACAAGTATCGTCAATCAACTGAATTAAGTCTGTAACATACGTCATGACAAAGTGGACAGTGAAAATTCAGCTCTGTTCTAAACTTTTTCCCGATTCCACTCTTTTGGATGGTCAGAGCTAGTTGGGAGGAGCAGATCAGCTTCCTTTATTTCCCTTTCGATCGTTTTTTGTGTATATACTTTTGATCAGTTTAATGCATGTTTAGAATTAAATGGTGCAATGCCAGATGACGGGCAAAGGCAACATTTAATTGGCTGGCAGCTGCAGAAAAGAAAGTTTTAAGTTCTTGCCGTTTGTAATTAATTGAAGAAGTGGACATTTATGTTGGATTCGGGTGACACATCGGGTTCGGCTTTAAAAGAAATCTTTGGCTTTCACGATTCGTTCTTAAGTATTCAATTCAGTTGATCGATTGTTGTCTGGCAGTTTTATCGTCACACTGCAGGTACCATATCTAAATACAGCACCAAATTTTAATAGTGGAATTTAGAACTGGCTAAAAAATTAGATTTTAGCTCTTTTCTACACTCATAGCAGCTAATTAAATATGCAATACCCAAATAATCTTCTTCAAGTTTCTTAACTCTCAGATTTCGAACCTACTCAACGCATCCAGTGAGGCCATTCTGAGGAAATTAGCAGTCCTACCTGGATTCATTATTGGCGGTCACAATCTTAACATTTACAGATGATTCAGTGTTGAAAGCAGACAGGAAAAACAAAACCACAACTACAGAAGGTAGTGAATGATAGTGAGAAGAAAGGACTAAACATCAATGGCAAGAAAATAGAATGCATGGTTGTTAGCAAACGGTTGAGCCCAACATGCAAATTACAAACTGGAGAGCTCCACATCAAACAAGTACAGTAATTTAAATATCTCAGAATTGTTTTAACAGAGGACAGAAAGTGTGACACTGAAACCTGAAGGCATATTGGGATAGTGAAAAATGTCTTCCAAAAGCTAAGAAAAGTATTAAGAAATTAGAAACAAAGAAAAGAGTACTGGACTGTTACATAACATCAGTATTTTATACGGCAGTGAATGCTGGGAAAGTGTCTCACCGAGGAAAACACGTAAAGTCCAACGTCTTCAAGGGACACGGCACAGGAAGGAGAAGAACATGTATAGAGAAAATTTCGAATGCTTACCAAAGATTTGTAATCGAAGTCTTTTCAAATATAGAGCAAGAATTTTTTATAGCAATTCGGGACATTCAAATTGTATGGTTCATTTATTTAATTAAATTTAAATATTAACTTTAAAATGTATTACATAAGAAAATTCCATTGAAATTAATTTATTCTTGCTACCTGAAAGCAACTATTTTTCTTGTGTATTGTAGTACTTAACAAGAACTATATTCCCAATATAGGAAAATTAGTATCTATCTATCTATCTATCTATCTATCTATCTATCTATCTATCTATCTATCTATCTATCAGGACTCGTACCGAGTTATAATGTTAGTTTTCCGACCATGAAACCCAGATTCGAAACTCGTCATGATACATTTGTCAGGAAGGTGTCTTCTTGATGTTATCAGCATGGGGAGATGAGCTCCCTTGGAAAGTCCCTGAAAACCATATTGCGGGTCAACTCAAGCCTTGTAGGTGAAATCGGAAAGATGGAACACTTTAGAAACCGTCGATGACATCATGGCGTTGTTCAAACTGCTGGTCATGCCAGATTATGCGCTCTTCTCAAGAAATTGTAACTAAAATTCACTCAGCATAGTTGTAGTATAACCCATAGGTGGGTTGATTAGGCGTCTGCAACATGTATTTTCTAGCAGACGATTGTACTCAAAAAATGTGTCGGCGGCCATTATCTATCTACCTATCTATCCATCTATCTATCAGTTTATTTTGAGAAAATCTTTCATTAAATCTTTCAAGCTGGTTAAGTAGGTTACCCACTGTTTCTTCCTTCACTCGCCTCCAGTATGTCTCATGAGTGTTAATTTCACCAGGCCATCTTTTCTCATTATTTTCCCATTATTTTCCCATCAAAATCGAACACTTTTAAAATATAGGTATCAGTTTCCTTACAATTCTTATTCTTAAAACTTCCTTGTTACTCACATGTTTCGTCTAAGGTATTCTCTGCATTCATCATTAGATCCACGTCTGTATTATTGATCCCCTTTTCTTCATCCAGTATTCACTGACAACCAAATACATTATTTATTACATCACTTTGTTATGTATTATTGCAGTTAGAAATCCTTTCTTCTCGCTTTCTTTTGTAATCTTGTTTAGGAATTTTGCAGCTTTCTTTTTGTGTCTGCTATCAGCAAAGTGTCGCCTACGTATTTTATATTATTAATATGTTCATCGATGGTAGGTCATACAGTTCTCTTAGGATCGTCTCGCTGCATACGTTCAACATAGGCAGCGAGAAAACGCATCATTATCTTACTCACTTTTATCTGTTTGCATGCTGTCAATTCCCAGTAAAATTTCTAGATTATTCTAATAGCTTTCCTATGTACAGTGCGACTCAAAAGAGTTTGCAAATACTGATACATTGAATTTTCTCTTTAAAATATGCTTTTATGGACAAAAGTTAAATATTTTAATTTCTTACTGCTCACCCAATTACGGAAATTAGCTTTATTCGTGATTTTTTTTATTAATTAAGGAAATAATACTGAATCAAAAGTTTTTGAAAACTTTAATTTCAATGCAAAAGATTGGTTTTGTTCAAATCAATTGTAAAAAATAATGAAAAGGTGTATTATGTATTAGATACCAATGAAAGTTGGTATGATTTTGTATAGATATCAATGAATGAAAACACAAGAAGCAGATTAATACTTAATTTTTCGACCATCTTTCTTAAGAAGCTCAATAAGTCGTTTATCGACAGATGAAATGAGTTTCCTAACTTCGCTGGCTGTAGTTTTAGACCAAACATCCAAAATGTACTTCCACAGGTGATCCTTGGTAGAAAATTCAACCAGGGTATGAAATTGTTTTAAAAAAATTGGTAATAATTAGCTGAATTTAATTTGAGTCCGTCTCTCACAAGAAGTGGTCCAATTAATGTCGGGTCACAAATTTCAGTCCAGAGCATCACTCTACCATCGCCTTGTTGGCGTTTAAAACACAAGCGAGGAGTTCCACTATGAATGAACCAACCTCTTTTCCAATCATCGTGACCGTCTAATGTAGCTCGGACTTCACCGTCCAAATTACTCTTTGGAAATCAATTTTTGAAGTAATTGTTTGCTCATTCTAACCTCTTCAGCCGATTAATTTCGCTCAATGAAGGGCATGAAATTGGAGAACGTTGTTTTGATATACTATTGACGATGCGATTTCGTGTTGCTTTCAATAATTCTTCAACGCCAGCTTGCTTAAAAATCTCTTTTCTGGTGCTGTGACTGTTCTGTTTGAGTGCACTTTTAATTTTTCTTAAATCTCTCTTGTTAACTGTGAGTGACCACACTTGTGCTTCTTCCGCTCAACTTTATCATCATTGACATGTTGCTTAACTGTGCGATGGTCTCGTTTAATTAATTTTTCTATTCCCAGTGTTGTTTTATCATTTGAGAGTAATTTTGATATTTTGGATTTTTCATCAACAGTAAGCATCTTTCCACTAGCCATTATCTTAAAATTTATGATTTCTGCAAACACTTTTGATTCGCCGGAAATATATAGAAATCATTAAATAAATAATAATATGGAGATTTTCGTTAATTAAATTTTTATGCCACGTTGGACATGTCATTTTATATGACATGTCCAATATATTTATGCTAATGTTTACACAAGCCATTGCAATTGTTTAAATTTGTATATTTTAGAAATGTTATAGGTGCACTGTAGAGTCGCACTGTAAATAGATTTTTCGACCAGTATATTTGGCATCGCATTTCATTAAATGCTTTTAATTAATATATGAAATATAGATATATAGGTCATTTTTCAGTTGTATTGAACATTCTGATATCATTCAGATCATAAATAATGGATTTCTTTAACGGACCCACACTAATCCTTCACAACTTCTGGTCTAATTCTACTATGCGCTTTATTCATCAGAATCCGGATAAATTTAATTATGTAGTTTATTAAGGTGATCGTCTAATCGAGTTTGCATTCATTTGCACCCAGCATCTTTGACATCTCTGTGAAGATAGGTCTACTGAGGTATTGCGATATTTCACCATTGTCATATATTTAGTTTAATATTTCAGTAATATAATTTGAGAAACCCCTTTCTGCCTCCTATCAGCCTAGCAGATACTAACCTCGAGGAGAATGACTTCCGGCGCCTTCTCTAGCTAACATTTTCCGGCTGACATGAAGTGGAAAGTCTATATTGAATCCATCGCGTGATCTGCTGCTAAGAACGTTGGTTCACTGTGTAGTGCTAGACAATTCTTCTCTCTTACATATATATAAGTCTAACATTCGATGGCTCTGCTATATATTTAGAGACTCTTGATAAAAAAAGAAGAATCAGCAATATTATTGAACCTGACATGGCGTCTCGGCTTCAGTCACTTTCCTACCGCCATAAAGCTACTTCCTTTTTATATATATATATATATATATATATATATATATATATGGTATTTTTTCAGTGAGCTCTTCGCTATGGTATCTGTTTATGAATTTAACTACAATACTAGATTAGCAAACAAGGTCTAATCAATTTACAGTTGAGATGGCTGGATGTAACCGTAAGTTCTATGCTATCAGTTCTTTTATCGAAGTTCTCGCTTGTGGAACTCTGTCCCAGCTTCTAGCTTCACTGTCAACTTTGATCTTCCAAAATTTAAATGCAATCTCAATGGTTATCAATTGTCTTCCCGATTACTTTTCTCTTCTCGTTCCTTAATAACGTTTCTGTTTTCTAACTTTTTCACACTTATCAACCTCTTGGTTCCTAGTGGCTTTATTGCCTTGCTTGGTGAGAACTCGATTAAAAATATTGTAGATGCCCAAATCATCTAAGTCTGACATAATCTCAATGACAATCCCACCTGCTCCTGCTGATATTGTTTCTATTCATCTTGGTTAGTATTCAAGACTTATGTTTTGTACGCTTCTGTTCTTGTGGAAGATTTCTTCAAATTATTCGTTCCATCTTTTAAGCATCTCTATTGTTTTCTTTTATGAGTGTTCTCCATCTTTTTTTTTTTAGATTTTATGCCCCCTTTCGAGGAGCATAAATTCTGTCTTGTTATTTCTTTTACCATTTTATTCATGCCTGCAATATCAATGTTCCGTAGTATTTCTATCTATTCCCACTTCTCATTGTGCCATTTACCTTTTGCCTATTTACATTTCTTTTACTTAAAATTGTAAAATTCCCTGGTATTGTTTGCTGTCTATTTTCATCAGCTCGAGAAAGCCTTCTGTCATCTACACAATTCAAAACTCTTGCATTTGCTCTTAGCTCTTTCAGCATACATCTTTTTGCAAATTGAGTCGTCTGGGAGTCTGTTTTATTGTAGCAAATGTGTTTCATGTGTACAATGTCGAATCTGCTCGGAAGGCGAAAAGTAAATGTCCGTCGGAAACATGTACGCGTACGAGCACAGACACGTACACACACATACAAATATCGCAGTTTATACCTATATGTATACATAAATTGATTTCTATGTCCACACTATTTATACGCACGCACACACACACACACACACACACACACACACACACACACACACACACACACACATTAAATCCTGATATTCATCTAGACACAAATGCAGTATATCAGAAGTACAATCTTTGTAGATTGTATTTCTGATATACTGCATTCTTCCACCATGATTATATAAAATTTAAATAGTATGATCACACACAAACATACACGCTCGTTTTTATATATAATTTATAAATATATGTTCTCCTGATTTATATGTACAGTGACGCATAAAGAGAGTGATATGGTTGTTTTCCTGTGTATAGATGTGTGCACGCGTCCGTGTTTGTTTCCTACGCACAAAATCAATCTATCTATCTATCGATCTATCTATCTATCTATCTATTCTTGCTGGCCGAAATAGTTGTACATTTTATTCCGGTGTTTAACAATATGTGTCTAGATGAATATCAGGATTTAGTGTCTGTGTGCGTGCGTGTGTGTGCGTGTGTATGTGCGTGTGTGTGTGTGTGCGCGCGTCATAAAATGGCATAAAAACAAACCACTATGACACATACACAAAAATATGTATATATATATATATATATATATATATATATATATATATATTTATATGAAGAAATATGTATATATTGATATAAATATATGTGTATGCGTATTTATTGATATGTTGAAAATATGCATCTACAGTTTATATATATATATATATATATGTATATATATATATATATATATATATATATATATATATACGTGTGTGTGTGTTTGCGCTTTTTACTAGGCGATGTTGACGTCAAGATAAACGATATAAGAAGAAAGCAACACACGATGACATATATAATGTATAGACACATTCGTCTACACTTCCAGATCCGCTCACATAATGGACTGATAAATTGATAGACAGCAAATATTTCTTCTCGCACTTTGTTGGCCGTGGATTTGGTCGTTGGACCTAAATCAAGTGAACGATTTTGGCCCGTCCCTGACTAAGTGAAAGTTACACACCATTAACTTAGCTACAGAATTAGATAAACAGTGAAGGGAGCGAGGGGTACTTATGGGTGGTGAGTTAAATCTCACGAGAAGTGTGTAACTTGATTTATAACACATTCTCTTTTAAAAGAATAATATCATCAGTAATGGTGACATTGTAAGTATTAGCCTTGTGGGTAGTAGTTGAAGTTAATTTGTGGGGAAGAATAATAAGGAAGACAGAACCAGTAGATGTCTTAAGGATTTTACATGCGATAGACTGACCTTTTGTTCGGTTTGGAATCAATACTCTCTCTCTCTCTGCCCATCTATCTATCTATCTATCTATCTATCTATCTATCTATCTATCTATCTATCTATCTATCTTTCTATCTATCTATCTGTGTGTGTGTGTGTGTGTGTGTGTGTGTAATATATCAGTTCCATTGTCCAGTGCAAGTCGGTGAACCTTGTAATAAAGGTAAAACATCAAACGAGTACATTAGTTACAACCCAAGTTCTTTAACTATATGTCTAACAACCTGAGTGATCTTAGTTCGATAACGAAGCACTAAAAAATACCTAACACCGCGCACTGCTCCTTGTGGATAATACTGTCATTTTAATATAATAATTAATATGGACTCTTAGTCCGCATAATAAACTAAATAAGAAATTGGAAAAGATTCCTTTTTAGCCATATTCACTGAAACAAGTATAAAATAAGGTTTGCTACTCATATATACTCTGGTGCTTTTAATTCAAAATTTTAAGTATTAAGTACATTACATCTCACATTACTGGCCATTTCGTGTTTTATCGATATATAAAGAAATACTTATTGAAAATTAAAGCTTATTTGTTGCATGACGATAACTAGCTACGCAAAATAAAACGTGCCTATTTCTGAGCAAATATAAATAAACGGCAGCCATTTTTATTAAATATCAATTTCGAAATCTTATTATAATAGTCACGATCACTAAAACCTTAATCTTTTCAAATCTATGTTCAAAATTTACCTATTATACATATCGTCATAATCTGCACTTACAATAGACTAGTTCAGTAGCCCTTTACCTTTGGTGGCTTCTAGGGATTATATTGGGTGAATATTAGACAAAAAACATAAACGACTAAAATTTTATCATGAAAATCAATGATATATTCCGAAACCGGAAGTTGTCATCAAGAATGAAAACTGTGAAATGAAAGGGGACTTTGAAGCTACAAACGGTTTACTCAATTTAAGACAGTTCGAACGTCGTTGTAAACAAACGGAACATTTCTCACATAATGGCGAGTCAACTTACAGTGGACTCTAGAATAAAACAAAAATAGAATATAAACAAATCTGGAAAAATATCTGGATCTTGACAGAGAATTAGAAAGATTTTACCCATCATTAATTGTGGCCTTGGAGCAGTTCCAAAGAGCCTTATAAAAAGAGCGGGAGAATCTGAGGATAACTTCAAATTCTCCAGAGGACATATTTTTTAATCTAGGAAGAATACTAAGAAAAGTGGTGGACAATCAAAGAAACCTATAATAACTCAATCGCATGTTTAAATCCGATTGATGTGAAAAATTAACAAATTAAAAACTAATAATGAATATATATATATATATATATATATATATATATATATATATATATATATATATATATATATATATATATACAGTCAGTGAAACAATAATTATGTTCGTATATTACATACTTCCGGGAGTTGAACGCCTTTAAACTTCCGAACGTCAAACTTGTTGCGCGGAAGGACTTACGAAAAATATGATTTTTGTTCAAAATGGACCTATCAATACAAACATTTTAAATTAAATCATCCTTCAAACTACAGTGCTGTCCGATAAAAGTGACTCCCCTGATTTTTTTTACTTAAAATTTTTTCGCCTATTGTTTTTCGGGTCAAACTAATTTTTAATCTTACTAATATAAAGACTCCTTCCTGACCACCTAGTAAAAATTTTACTCACCCTAAGGCATTCTATTGATAATTATAATTTTGGATATAAATGAGATTTAGGGAAAAACTCTGTGCAAAAAAAGTGACTCACTTATTTCCTGCAACTAGTAATCAATGGAAACATAACCGAACAGCTTTAAATAAAGTATAATAGAGGTATAATTTATTTATAATAGGTAATATAGTTCAAAATATTTAATAATCTATGGGTCCTCCTTTATTTTGAATAACCGTTTCAACCCTTTTTGGCATTGACTTGATTAGGTTCTGGCAAATCTCATCTCCAAGCATTGAGACTGTACTTTATAATACTCCATAATTTTTCTATGGGGTTGAGGTCAGAAGATTGGGACGGCCATGTCATAACACTCACCTGCTTCTCATCAAAATATTCCTTCATCGTGGTCGATCACGGTTCACAATAGCTTCCTATCCATTGTGCATCTAAGAATGTTTGTTACCTTACAATAACTCGATGATTCATGTACACAAGCTGTTTAGATGGGATATTCACTATCAGTATGTCTTGTGGTGTCAAATCAATTCCTCATTATGGGTCCCAGAAATTTCAATTCTCTTTTTCTGAATAAGTAGAAGTGCCATTTTTTAACTATTTTCTTTAAAGCTTACTCTTTGTTCCATAGTATTCTCAGCATCCTTCCATAGAACCATATCTCTATTGCCTGAAGTCTCTTCTTCATCTGTGAGGAGATTACAAGCATTCATTGCCATATTGGAGGATTAATCTTTTTATTTGTTTCTAAACAGAAAAATAGATACGAACTAACTTTAAGGTATAACCCTAACGCTAACCATTTCCTGGCGTGGTATTTACTAAGAACAGTCAGGCACAGACCAACAATAATAGAGTCTTTGAAACAAAAAGAACATTAACATCAGGAATAGATAGTTGAAATTTTTAGGTTGCATAATGAGGAAAGAGGGATTGGAAAATTTGATATTCACAAGACAGGTTGAAGGCAAAAAGGACAAGAAAACAACGCGTAACATACCTAGCGAGTTTGAATAAAATCGATGTCGGAACAAAGTTTAGGAGAAATAACAGAAAGACAATATTTATTAAAATATACAAAGGACAGGAAATGTGGAAAGCTATGAGCGTCAACGTTCTGAAGGGACACGGCCTAAATAATAATAATAATAATAATAATAATAATAATAAGTGAGTGTTATTATTGTTATGCTTGCTGCCTCAAACAGTGTGATAATGGCTGTCATCTACGTATTACCATTTTATCATCATTATCATTTTGTAAGTTTTTTTAATTGTAACAGTTAAGATAGTATTTATATATTTTGTACTCCATATTGAAATATAGCAGATTTTGTTTTCTGTATGTTTCAGTTTATTACACATTTAACATTGCTCAAATCACCGAGACGACAGTTTCATTTTGGCAAACACGACAGTTTTAATAATTTTTTGATTATTCTAATTCTGTTTTATGGAGGCTTCTTAAGTCTTTACTCACTTTTTCTCTTATATTGATGGGACTGATAATCGGATCCGTGCTTGAATTATCCGTAGGAGATTAAAAATTTAACGGATATTTGTCCCGCATAAACTCCTGTTATATGCGCTCGTACCATTATTTGCTTTCATCAATATTGTCTGCAACGGTTGTAGTTGTGTTCGTATTGACGTCTGTCCATTGTACGATGAGCTTGATAAAAGTAGATAATAGTTGTAAGTATTTCATCATTTATCCAAGAACATTTGTTTTTGTCTCCCAACTGCCGTGACACGCACGATTCTCACTGACCATATAATGAGAACTGCCTAACCAGTGAATTATCCATCTTTTCATGTCGTTCGCGTTGGCAGGATTTGGGGACATCGCCTGAGAAGTGGCAGGTTAAAAAGAGCGATTTATTGGAAAACCGTATTTTTTTTCCACGCTTGTGTATTTTATTTTCGATTAGCCGTCCGCGCTCTCTTTTCCTACTTTTTCTTGTTCTTTCATGATCATCCAATTGAATTATGAACACGATAATGTTTCTCATCTGATAGCTTTTAATCTGGCACTGGCCTGAATAAAAAAAGACACTTTAAGATAAAATATTGCTTTGTTTGTTAGGCAGGTTAACACAAAAGAATAGACTCATCTATCCAGTCATTAAACCAACATACATCTAGATATTTCGTTTACAGTTTTCACTTCGTGACTAGCTACATACTGTAGTATGATAGTTATCTCTCTGGCTATGGACTATTGTCTCACTCAGTAGGATCAGTCAAATAATATTTCCACGTTCCTCCCAAAAGATGTGCAATTAAAAAAATCTGAACGTACATGATTTATTTTCCTTTCCTTTCGTTAACGTTTTTCATAACTTGCCAAGTTCGTTACTAGATTTACTATCTTCATAACACCGTGCGATAAAGTCTGCGACAAGAACTTGTAAAAAACTCCCCTTTACTATTCGGATTATCATTCTCATCTTGGTTGTCATAGTTACTAAGCTTCGGCTATTGTACCCTCTTGGCTTTTTTAGGAGTATATCTCATAATATTCTTGGAATTTCGTGTAAAACCTTTTATTCAATTTATCTAGAGGGTAGATTGTTCTCATTCCGTTTTCCATACTTAGAGATTATTTTTATCAATTAATACTCACCAGATTTAATTACCTTTGCGTCACTTATCCATTACATCCACTGAACCTGACTTTATAACTTTTCAAGACTACCGGTACTAAGAATTACAGATGTTTTAACAAATATTTTAATCTAATAGGCCATGTGTCTCTTACACAATCTAGTGTTGAACTTCTAAAACCTTAATCCTAATGTCTGTACTCTAGTCAGGTAGCGTAATTATATATATAGTAATCATGACTTCAATGCCTATCCTCAAACAACTCCCTTTAATTACTCCACAATGATCACAAAGACCATGCATACACACTTAGGAACACAGCTTGGACAAGCTCGTCTCACAAGATCGGTTCGTTCCACATTGGGTACCTCATATTTTCGGCCTTTTGCCTCATTTAAGTTGTGCTTAGAAAATCACCATATTTCAATCCACACTGGTTGCCGCATACTTTTGCCCTTATGACACATCTAAGATGAGCTTAGAAAATCAGCTTATAAGAACGGCTTTCCCTCAAAATTCACAATCACAAAATTAAAGTCAAATTTAGCATCATACTTACATTGTTAAATTCACATACGCTGTTATAAAGACGAAAACATAGCCAAAGTGCAGTTTTGACTTCTGCTTTGCATTATAAATCGGAAGTCCATTTAAGTTTCGCTGCATTTGCTGTCATCGAAAATGAAAAACTTGCCAACGAAATGAAGACAATACTGGTCATGAAGTAAACATGTACTGATTTGATTAACCGAATCTTAACGAAATATTTAAATTTGTATTTTGGTTTCATAATTATTTGATCGCGGATATGAAAACACATTAAAGCAAAATTTTAAAAAAGGGAAGAAAATTAAATTCTACTCTCATGTCTTTTTTGGTTTGGTTTGATCTTTTTCAATGGGTTATTTAATGCCGACAAGATTTTTATTGCTGGTAAAATTTTTTTCTAAAAATCTATTGCTGGTAGTAATGTATTGCTGTGAATATTTTTTCTTCAAATTCATGGCTGGTAATAATTTTGGAAAAAATATAATGCTGGCATGAACACCTATTTTTAGACTTTCATAGTGTTTTGACCCCAGTTTAGGGGTTAATTATTTGCCCATAGCTGGGACCCTAATAGGTGCTACCGCCCTGAGGAGGGTGGACCTGTGAACACCAGCAATTAAGATGTGGTTCAACGCTCCTCAAAAACTTCTGATCAGAGGCCTTGCTGCCGGATATAATTTATCGTCTTACCCAGGATGCGGATGTAGTTTATCGTCTTACACAGGACACTGTCTTTTTTGTTATTCTGCAATAGTTAAGCATTCAACGATAAAACGTTCGCTTATCTTTTAACTAAGTAACAATAAAAAAAGTTAATGCATTATTAATAAAAAAAATCGAGTAATTTTTTATATATTTTATATTTTAAAAATGATAATTTAGATTTATTAAGTTTTCAAATATACTATTAAAAGGCCAACATCTTTTAATTCCCTTTATACACTGCTTATTTTCATTTACTTCCGAGCTGTCATCAAAATGCTCAATTTAATACAACGTCAGGAGCAGAAAACTTTATTTAAATAACTAGGCAATTTTATTAGAAACCGATAATTCAATTAATTATTTATAAAAAATACAGTGCAATTAAAAAGCAAATTAATTATATTTTTAAATTGACTTTTAAAAACGAATATGCATATGAGCTATCTTCATTAAAATTATATATATATATATATATATATATATATATATATATATATATATATATATATATATATAATATGAAGTCTCTCCCTTTATATATATGTTTAATTATATTTAGAATTTCATGTGAGCACATGCATGTAACAAATGGGACCTTTATATATATATATATATATATATATATATATATATATATATATATATATATATATATATAAATAAAGCTATATATATATATATATATATATATATATATATATATATAACGTTGTTGTAAAGCGTTTTTTTTTTCTGACTGGATAGCCTAAGCGTTGATCACTTTAATTTACTGTTTAGGTGGATCTTTTTCCTTTGTTTTTTTTTTATTTAGCAACTTGGTATTTTGCCTATCTAAGGTTTTTAGGTCTTGCACCAACATTTTTAAATTATGCACACACACACACACACACACATATATATATATATAAATTAATGTCATGCAAAAATGCAGGATAAACTTGTGTCACTACTTCTTGTGCGCAGTATTTTTCTTTGCTAAATGCTGTGGAAGTATTAGGCAAGGAACTAATTGGAACAAGACAATTTAAAGTTGGTGTTAGGTAATTTTTTTCAGAGGCAAAATACGCTAAGTATAAGTGGATAAGAGCACTTGTTGAAGACCGACACGTACCAAGGTAATCTTGCAAGCCATCCAATAACATATCGATTTTTTTATTCCCTGGATATCTTACTGCTGGGCTTTGCGACTCCGAGCTTGACAAATACAGTTTTCGCGTGCCGTTAAAAATGACGGCGTATATCAAATTGAAGATTCTATCATCAAGTTTTCCCCTATATATCCTTAAATATATTTTTCAGTTATTATTGCTGTATCCTGTTCTTTCGTGGAGTCAGTCTTTCACCTCTCGCCAGTATAAGTGAAATGACGCTAGCAAAAACTACAGACAAATGTATACAAATACATGTGACGTAGCATATATGCAGTTGCATATACATATATATCTTTGTATACTTTAATCGATACACGCACATGTACACGCTCATATAACCTCATGATAAAAAACAATGATAAGGATAAAGATTTTGAAGAAGATCATTCATATTATAATCGTAAGCATTTGGATGAATCCATTAGTTTTGAATATGCCAAATATAACACGCTACATTCTAAGATTTTCAGCATGGACGCCTGTAATTCTCCGTTTTTCAGACTGTTAGACATCAAGATGAAAATCTTTATTTTTCTATCGTCTACGTAACAAAATTTGTGTGTAAATATATGCTAAGGCATATTTTAAAAAATATTCTTTCCTTTTTTTACTTTATTTTTGCTTATAAAAATGCCAATTACTTCTTTCCGATTTTTATATTCGGGAATTATCTAAGTAGAAACGATTTTCGCATGAGAAAATTCGACGGAATTTTCTTTCTTTTTGCCGTTTGCTACTGAAAAGTGCTGAACTGATACGTAACATCAGTCCTCCAATATGGCAAAAAATGCTGGGCAATATTATCAAAATCTGAGAATTCCATGGACTTAATATATGAGTAACGACGAAGTTTTAGCGAAAATAGAAACAAAAAGGACACTTAGAATTATAATAAAAAAGAAACAATTGAAATTTCTAAAGCACATGATGAAGAAAAGGGGCTTGGAAAATTTGACACTCACATATCGTATAAAAGTTAAGAGGGATAGAGAAAGCAGCGCATTACCTATATAATTAGTTTATGTAAATGGTTTGCAAGAGAATTCTTGGGAGTGATAGTAAAACATCAAATTTTATTGAGCTAAAAAAACAGGATATTGTGAACAGCCACATCCTAAAGGACACAACACATAGAAGAAGTAGTTGATATATGGAAAACAAATATTTAATAATTAACCGATCCAATAGATTATACGATTAAACCCAAACTGTTGAGTAAGAGACTCGTATTGGAAATAACGTATTGGTTTTCATACCCATTCCGCCGTCAAACTAAGGGAACATTTAGAGAGTGGCTTTATAAAACGAACATTTCAGTAGCAATTATATCGGTTTATTTACTTCTTGCAAATTTTGTGGTGGAGAAAGAATGATTCCTCCTCTTTCCCACGCAACATCGCAAGTTGTTATGGGGTCCACCCCTTTTTCATACAAGTGGACTCGACCGTTCGCTACTATATAAAAAATAGACAAAGAATTGGAGAGACTTGAACATACTGAGTTTAGTGTGTGGGTAGCGCCGGTGGTTTATGTAAAAAAGAAGTCAGGAGAAATCCGCGTATGCGCAGATTTTTCGTTGTGAATTAACAAGGCTATAAAAGACCAACATTACCCACTACCGAGCCCAGAGGAGAATTTACAAAGCTCAACGGCGGTAAGATATTTTTAAAAAATAGATCTTAGTGAGGCTTATCGACAAATTCCAGTACAAGAAAAAAAAAAAACTCCCCGCCCCCCAAAAGGGATCTAAGGAGGGGATGTTTTGCGATCCACCCCTTTTTTATACAAGTGGACTCGACCAGTGTGTATTTGTACTGCTGCCAGTGAACACCCGAGAGGTACAGTCAGAGTAGACAGAGTGATTGAGTTGGAGGTAGAGTAATAGTGTGAGGTAACCGCTTGTAGAAGCCACAGTTACAAGCACGTAAACTCTAAGGAAGTCCTACTTCGAGACTGTATTTACCAGACTGTATATATATTATTATTGCTACTAACCACGTTTCTGGATCAACTAACCGTACTACCAATTGTATTGTTGTGTAAATAGATTTATTTGCTATATTTCATTCCTGCGTTTGTCATTCATTGGAGACCGGATTTCATATTGGAATTCACAACACAAGTAAATCACTATTTCCACAGCATATGATCAGGTTAGTTCTATTATTTAGTTCCATCAGCTCAAACATAAATACATAAGAGGAGGAATTAAGAAGAGGATATTCTGATGATATGGAGGATAGATAACGATTGAGCCTAAATGAACAAGTTGATTGTACTGTTCGAGGAAACACACCCATGTGAGAGTGAATCTGTTGCCTAAACAAGCAGTCCATAGGAAGAAGCTTTCCGAGCGGAAAATGTTTGTTACAACTGGAATGTCTAGTCAATGAAAGTGATTAAAATCTGTGCACTTCAAATAGATGGCATGTAAGGCACCAAACACATTCAGAAATGTATAAACTGTCAACTATATACAACGGCTTTTTCAGATTAGTGATTACAGTGACTTCAAACGAGTGAAACCTGTAGGTTTTAGTGATGAACATTGTGGATTGGCGCTAAAAACACAGAAAAAACTGTGTTAAATAACAGAAATCAAATCATTTGAGGGCTTTCAGCAACAGCAACAGCTAAAATGGATCTCACATTTAACTCGAACAGAAAATAATAGCATAATCCACACTATTTCAAACAAAAAGTTAGAAAAAAAGAAAGATTTTACAAATTTCAGTCGACAGTAGCACTGGCTGCTCAGTCAATGAATGATGAATGTTACCTTATAAGGAAACGGCGAATATTACCATTACTATTTCCAATATACTCATTCAGCTACAACAGAATAGTCGGATATTGTTCAATCTCATCTATTGAGTGCTACAAACTATGAGAAAAGGGTTGCACGTTATCCCCAATACCAATATGGTCAGTATTCTTCAGTATGATTTTCAAGCAAATGATCGTGGCGGGAAATGACGATAGAAACGTATACATCCTCACACGTCTAAATGGTAAACTGTTAGTGATTCAGACCGACACAGGACTTATTTACAATTAGCAATATAACTTATGGATCAATATTAGTTACAGTGCAAATCAGATTGTATACCAGAGACATTGTCGTTCTCGAATGAATCAACAAAAAGCAAAAATCTGCGATAGGCTTTCCATATATCTAAGACGCTCGATATCCGAAAACTGTATCGCTCAACGCAATAGAGAAGCGTCACGAAAGAGATACATGAATTTTCTTAAAATAGCCCGCCTCTCTTGCAGCATTGACTACTGAAGTGTATCTGAAATTACTGACATAACCTCTTAGCACCATATGATTTTCTGTGATTGATTTGTTTTTTTTTTTCGATTTTGTAGGTTATTTCAAGAATAAAATTATTACTAGAATGTAAGAATTCTTTATTTGGAGATAATAAGGATTTTACTGATACAAGTCATACTAATTAAACCACAGGTGGGAAGGAAGAAGAGGTGGATTCTGAACTTTCCCAAAGGTATTTGCGCGTAAGCGAATATAGCTAACCCAACTTTGGAACTGGAAATCGGCTCTCCGATTTCTAATTCCGAGGCATTACCCATTAGACCACCAGCACACCTAGGCTCACAGCACCTGGTATTCAAAAGCAGTCAGCCATCTAAGTAATGACCAGATTCGATGTTGCTTAACTTTGGTGATCGAACGAGAACCAGCTTTTTAACTCTTGGTCGAAAGACGAAGATGAAGAAGGAGCATATTAAGTGAATGTGATTGCTTCATATTGAAAGTAAAATGGTTTCAGAAAGGTGTGTGCATATAGAATACTTACTGTCTGTCATTGTTGTGAGGGTTTTGTCGATTAGAATATTCATATTTTAGAATATAAAATACAATGTTAGTCAACAACGTATCATGAAATCTGTCAGCAGACATACCGATTTAAATACACACATATATATTGTATATATATATATATATATATATATATATATATATATATATATATATATGCATGTATATGTGTGTGCGCATGCCCATATTAAGTAAATGTTTAAGCTAACATATTCAGCTTCATAAAATAGTGTAGACTTCCTAACATAGCGGCTTATGAATGACGAACATACAAATGGATAGGCTCGCCTAATCGAGATGTAATTCTACTCTGACTACATTCCGAATTACATCAAACAAGACATCAAAGGATTAGACCGATTCGGAATAACATATTTCCAGTTTTAATCATATAATCCATCAACGGAAATTATCTCATAAATAAATATATATATATATATATATATATATATATATATATATATATATATATATATATATATATGTGTGTGTGTGTGTGTGTGTACAAAATAAAATGCATATATTTCTTAAGATATACGAATAAAGCGCCTTGCTGATATATCTATATTTATACGAATGTGTGTGTGTGTATGAAATTATATTCATATTGAGGAACCCGTAATCAGTCATGTTCATTATATATATAGTCTGCGATCAGCCTTAATCGATCATCAGATGGTGGGATGATTGTTTATGGCAGAAAACTGACAGATATCATGAAGTAGCAGATCTTGGTACGAAACTGTTCGAATGGAACTTTCTTTCTTCTTATCAATGGAATGCTAGGGGAATGAGAATGATTCGAATCTGTAAGCGCAGCATTGCGAGGCTTAGGCATAAAAGTCTGAACTATTGGAACAAAGGAATGCAGCTAGTCATACCATTTTCTGTAAAACTACAGAGTATCCAGAGGCTGTGGAAAAGTGGTTTAAGAGGTCAAAGTATTTCGTAACCCACAAGGCCACGTACAAGATGGGTTAACTGTAGCCTGATATGGCAGTAATACTTCATTTTGGCCTGATCCGAATCTTGTAAATATAGAGCATGGCAGTAGTTCAAGGAACCGATCATATTCAAAACTCTTTCGAAGATTTGGGGTGAACTTGATTTCCAATAGACATTAAAAGCAAGTACAACCGTTCATAAGTTAAGAAAATTCAGGGCAAATTTGGTGATAATGAAGCGTTACAAAGTTGGTTTTGAATGTATTGAATATTACTATTCAATTTCTATTCATTGAAATCGTAGAGGTAAGTTATAAGAGAGATCAGCTTCCAGTCTATGGTCATTTATATCTTTATGATAAAATATCGTATTATTTGCATAGATATGTATTAATGATCTATGTTCTTAGGCAGATCGTAAATGTAAAGCTGGAAGAAAGGACCAAGGCATGATCCTTGGTGTACTCCTACTGGGTTATTTCTGTTGAGGTGATTAATAACCTTCTTGTTGATAATAGTTTTTGCTGATGGCTTTTTCTCACACTCGACCCCTGTAACCATTTTGTACTGATCACGCGCCTTCAGTACCACCTCAATATCGCCGCTAGACGACACGAATGTAGATACGTCATCGGCGTATGCGTAAACAGTGGCTCGAGAATCATCAGTGAAAGTGATTCTATGTAGGGTTGGACTGCAAGCCCTGTCCCATAGCCGGCGAATTAGAGGCTCTAACGCCAAAGTGTAAAGTAGGGGCGACATTGGGTAACCGTGACGAAACGACAGAGACAGCGCAAAAGCGCGCATCCGCTTTCCGTTTACCTGTACCGCAGAAGTCGGGACAGCAGCCAGGTAGCGATTGTCAACCCTATCAAATGCCTTGGACTGATCCAAACTTATCAGCAGAGCTTGCTCGTCGTCTTTTACACCCTTTAGGATCAGGTGCATTTATATGTATTAAGCATTTATTAATATATAAATACGCACATACGTATACTGTTTATATATATATATATATATATATATATATATATATATATATATATATATGTGTGTGTGTGTGTGTGTGTGTGCGTGCGTGTGTGCATGTGTGTGTGCATGTGTGTCTGTGCATGCGTATACGCGTGCACATCCGTATTTGTGTGTGGGCCAGACCGAGAGCGCTTTACTGAATCCAAGACTCGGGTCGTATTTCTCCAGGAAGTGAACTTGATGGTATCGATGGTATCGAATTTTCAAAAAATATAGCTGTTTTTCTACTGTGCAGCACCGTCGGAAATTCTTGAAACCCTACCACGGCTTGACCCAGGCCTTGTGTGTGAAATTGCATAGACAGAAGCAGTCAATATGCTTGTACCGGGATAAAGTCACCGGTTATTGTGACCAAGGGTTTGGGCGTACTGGCCTTATTCAAACTGTAGATCACAACAGATTATGCGTTCTCTCCCAGAAACTGTAACTAAGGTCCGCTAAGCATAGTTGCAGTATAGACCATGGGTGGGCTCTTTGGGTGTTGAATAAGCGTAAAGGTGTCTGAGCAGACGTGTACAATAGGGATTGGCTAACCATCTTCGCAGACAGTTAAACTGTTATTAGTTATACTTCATGTGACACCCTCTTCTTGGAAGCTTGCTTCAGTATCCACATCATAATAATAGGAATATATTTACTTAAGGCAATCAATCCTACGCATGCATATTACAATAATATCAAAATTGATAATCTATGTTTATATTTAAACATAGATTATCAGTTTTATGAACTAAATCCTGAATTAATTGTCACACTTTTTTATTTATATTTTTGACCAAATTTGAATACTACTACTGATATCATTAGATGTTTCTTCTGCATATTCTCTATATTTTAAAATTCCCCCTCCTGCCAAAAATTCGTTTACGAATGATTTTCTTCAGGATGAAATGATTGAGAAAATTCAATCAATATTAAAAGATAGGTGGAAATAATATGCAAACTTTCCCTCGTATAATGAAACAGTTAAGTTCGAATATAAATATCGACGTCAGTTCAGAGATTCAGCTTCGATATCGAGTTGTAGTTGGTTCGTCTGATGGTGTTTCTATTAATCAGGGTACGTTTGAATTAACAGAAGAAATGAACACTGTTTTTGCTATCAGCCAAAATTCTTCCGGTAGGAGATTGTTAGACAAGAATTATCGGGTTTTAACGTCGGCGTTTACTTGTATTTTATATGAATATTATTTTCGTAGAATTCGTATTTTCTTGTACGAAGATAATTTTCGCCACCTCATTAAATAAACTCGTTTACATTATATTGACAGATTAATGCGTATTATTATATAATTTCTATGTTATTATTTGGATAGCATCTTTCCCTATTTCAATGCGCATCCCGTTTTCGGTATCGGATTTTTTATCCTCCGGTTGAAAAATTTACTCTGTTTTTTCAAATAAGAAAAGGCTCAGGTTGGTGATTGATGCATCTTAGATAAATATTTAGGGATGTTTTCATAACAAACGTGTGTGCACATATCAAGTTTTTAAACCTTTTTTTTTTTAAATAGCGCTTCGTTCTTTTCATTAATTTCTGCCTTATTCTTATTTGAATACACCATTTAGGCTTGAAAAAACGTATTTAATGTTTTGCAAGTAGCGAATATTCAGTTTAAAAAAATATTGAAAGATAAAGTTATGCGACATATCCTTTCCGTATTTTTCTTGTTACACTTTACTAGATGTAGGCATATGAAGTCTTTAGATGCAACGTTTGACTTTTTACCACCCACTTTTGTCTCTGCTTTACCATACATTCATAAAACTCGTTAGGTAGACTACTTACTTTATACTTTATAGGAATAGTGCTGATTGGCATATGGGTGGGCATGGTTCTTCACAGCTTCTTATCTTATGTTTCTCTCAGTAATACTTGTTCATTAACAGACCTTTATCTTTGTCATAATTGTTCCAAGTAGGTCAAGTAGGTTACTTGCTATTTCCCTCTGCTTCTCTTGCTTCCAATGTGTACTTTGACTGTTAAATTCTCTAAACCTTATCTTCTAATCAACTTTCGAGATCTGTTTATGTATCCTCAACATTCATTGGTAGAACAGTGTCTTGGACACTACAAGAGTTTTCTTCATCTCTGGCGAAAATCCCTATCATTTATGGTAGTTTAGAGAGGGACAGAGAAACATAATATATATATATATATATATATATATATATATATATAGAGAGAGAGAGAGAGAGGGGGAGAGATGAGCAATTTTAATTATGATAAAAACTGAGACATTCACTTAGTATTTTTGTATAACAGCTAATAATGAGGTTCCGTAATATCGACTATAATAATACTATATTGTGGGTTGTCACTTGGATATTGACATTTGTGACCTAAGCGCATAACAAAAACATAACATTGTTCAATTTCATTAGTGAAGGCCACAGAGAGAGAGAGAGAGAGAGAGAGAGAGAGAGAGAGAGAGAGAGAGAGAGAGAGAGAGAGAGAGCGAGAAATAGATAGGAATAGAGAGCGACGGACAGACATACAGATACAGACAGAGAGACTGACATAGTTAGATAGATAGATAGATAGATAGATAGATAGATAGATAGATAGATAGAGAGAGAGAGAGAGAGAGAGAGAGAAAGAGTAACTATTTAATTATGATAAATAGCTGAATCTTTTCCTTAGTATTTTTTGTATAACAGCTGATAATGACTTTCTGTCATAATCGACTATAAGAGAATTTTTATCGGACGTTGTCTTCTTTTTGGAAAAGATAGCCAAAAGGAAACGCCCAAGCTATAAATTATGAAAGAATAAAAAACAAAAAACAAAACAAAACAAAAAAAAACTACATTTATATTTGATAACAACGCCCATAAAGACTACAAAAAACTATGATCTTAGTTCCGGGGACCAGCATAAATGAAAACAAAGGCCATTAAAAGAATTCCAACACGCACAACTAATTCGTATTTGTAAATCATCGATGTAAGGAATTAACTTACTCTTACCTTTGTTTCGTCAAGTAATTAAATATATAAGAGAACGAATACAAATTGGATACGATTCGATATAATGAGTGTAATATTAAAGGGTTCTTTGAATGTCGTTTGCAAAACAGTCCTTAGAATATCGAGTTTATTATTTTGCTACTTTTTGAATGAACTGTTTTCTTTCATATTCTTTATAATTTGGCATTGATGCTAATGTACTTTCATGTATGCTGGAAACTATAAAACACTGCAATAAAAATAGAGTCTCTTAAGAAATTGTTTTGGTAATGCGTCCTATTTGCATCGAAAATGAATCTAGAGATCACTGTGAAATTGAAAAAAAAGAAGTCTGCCAAGATATTCTTTCTAATTGTCACAATATTAGAAATCCCCAAAAGTTGGTTCTTGAATTCTGGATTTTCAAAAATATAGCTGTTTTTTGTTGATGACAGGCTAGGATCAATGATATTGAAGATTCTTCTTTAGATTTTATAAAGAATCTCTAAATATATTGGCAGGAGATACAGATCAGATGCAGCAGCAATATTCAAAGCAAGGGCGAATAGTAGACTTATAAATAAGTAAGATAGATTATGGTGAGAAAAGTTGTCTAGCACGACACAGGGAAACAACTTTCCTAACAGTGGATCAAGCAATTGATTCAATATAATCCTTCCACTTCATGTCAGCGGAAAACTTTAGCACAAGAAGACGCAGCGAGTCTCTCTTCTGGACATTAACACCAGCCATGTTGATGGAAGGTAAAAATAGTTCTCTTAAACGATTAAAAGATCGATTTCGTTTTGGAGGCGTTGAAATTAACAAGCCATTTCTTGCTCCAGTTAACAACAGGACGTAAATCATTTTTTAGGTCAGCTGCCAATTTGACCTTATTGAACCACACAAATTTATTATGAAGACAGGAATAAATGGTTGTATCATCAGCATAGATACCGAGTTAAGAACTGATGCCATCATGAATGCCATTGATGAAAATTAGGAGTAACGTAGATTCAAGGATAGAGCCTTGACAGATTCCTGCGTGAAAGCAAAAGGATCCAGAGGAGTAGCTATTCAAGACAACTTTTCGAGATGTAGAAGGTCAATAGAAAGATCAGATGGTTCGACCGAGTTCTTAAAAAAACAGGAAATACAAATGAGGATTTCCAACAAGCAAGAAAATAGGAAGCATAATGGCACTTATTTTACTGTTTAGAGAGAACAGGAACCAGTTCAGGAGCACATCTATTAAGGACTATTTCGGGGTTACCATGCTTTGAGGGGATCTAATTTAGAGATGACACCATCAGCGCATATCACTCAATAGAGACACTGTTCTTAGTGGAAGGCCAGGAAAAGATACTGCAGATGAGTCAAGGGTAGAATTTGAGAAGGTTTTTCCCACAAAACATACTTCTTTATCAATAGAAGAAGTTAACACCTCAAATTGAGTGAAGAGAGGAGGGATAGAAGACCGTCATTTATGACACTATTTTAGTGCCGCTAGTAGTCTTGAGAGCTAAACTCATTAGAGGCTACATGGTTTCTTATTCAATCCGCAAACAAAGACAGCCCCTTTAAGGGCACCTTTGCAATTATTACGGGAATACACAAACTGCCTTCTGTTGTGAAATACCTGGAAAAAGTGATTCTAAGAACAGTATTGCGGAAAAACGTATAACAAAGTGGAAAAAAAGTTTTCTTAGAACACATTTCGTCATTTAGGACCGTATCGGACGATATTTTTTATGTTGGTACGGCTACACATGCGCACGAATGAGGGATGCTGGGAAAATGAATATTTTAATTTTTAAAATTCTTTAATGTTTTAATCAACCGGTTTCATTTAGTTTCTTTTTCTTTTTGTTTCCGTCACTTTTGTTTTCAGGTATCCTATACTGTGGTAATAGATTTGCCAGTAATGGTAAAATGTAAGAACCAGAGCGCAAATTTACTGTGAATGACATTGCGGTCAAGGCACCTTCTAAACATTTTCTTATCATGACAAAATAAAATTGGGATAATCTTCGGATTCTACTTAAATGCGCTCAGAATTTGCAGCCCTCAGTATTTACATGAAGAGGCGAAATACATTGAAAACACTTACAAACTTTTTCAGTACCCTAATTATTTTATATTCAATGCCGAACAAAAAGCTCATACAATATTCCAAAATAGAAAATTGTCACACACACACACACACACACACACACACACACACACACACACACACACACACACACACACATATATATATACAGATCTGAACTATATATATATATATATATATATATATATATATATACATATATACAGATCTGAACTGTACGGATACTGAAAGACGTGGATGTTGCGATGTTTTATCAAAACTTCGGGACGAGGCATAAACAATGGACAGTAGAAATATTCAGAATGATTAAATAATTTTTAATTTTCGCACTGTTATCGCCGATATTATTTTAATACAACGCACTTATGATTAACATTTTTAGGGTTTTTGATTGTTAAACCCATTTCAGTAAGTAGATTGATTACAACAAATTCCCAGTCAAATTGATGCGACATTATCAGCGTTTTATCTGAAATCGTTTTCCAACCACTTTTTATTTATTGGAACAAATTTCTGTTTTATGATGCAAACAAAATAACTGCAACGTTTATTATTTATGAATCAATAGCTGCAGCTCCACAAAAGCAAATATTTAATTAAATCTGTTGTGGATTCCGGGATGAAATCCGGTACCAATAAATAACAAACGCCAAGAATGAATATATGAAAATAATGTATTAACGTAATAATACAAACTGGTAATGCAGGTTAGTAGTTCCAGGAATGCGGGTTAGTAGCAAAATATATATATAGTCTTTGTAATTGAAGTATCGCTGTATGACTTCTTACTGAGTTTATGTGCTCGCTCACTGTGACTCTTGCTCACTACGTTCGTTCTGTCTGTCTGTTACCTTGATCTCACTCTTTCGGTTACCTACAAACTTCCACTCTCCATCTTTTCCGGTCTCTCTCTTGTCTGATCTTCACGTAGCAGTAGTATATGTATATACTGGGTGAGTCCATTTGTGTAAAAAAAGGGGAGGACCCCTCAACAAAATCAATATTTCATATTTATTAGTTAATGTTTATTATGGAATGATATCTGAAGAGTCTGCGACTTATTCCATTAAATTATTGTTTTTAATTATATAATCAGAATTATATATCTGTCGTTCCACCATGCTACAATCATGGACACACACCACACTCACTTCCTCCGTATTTCATCATATGTAAGAAGAAAAATTCCACCGAGACAGCTTTTTCAAAAACAACTGCTGTTCTGGGGAACAGAATCCACTGTGGGTGCTTCAATGTATATTACAATCTTAAATTATTCAAGTCAAGGGTTAATCGTTATTCATCCATCATATTTTCATAATCTTCGCTTCTTATTCTTGCATTCATTTAAAAAATCTCATTTAGTAACCGTCTACCTTCAGTGCTTTTTGAAACCTGCATTTAGATAAACATTAGTACAAAAAGGGATATTATAAACTGGAATTGCATCTTTATCATGTCTGAAAATGTTACAAGTATAGGATGGTTAATATCAACTTTATTGTAAAAATATATGACATATTTTCTCTCTTCCTTTCTCTCTCACTTCCTTTGTCTGTTCTGTCTTTTTTGTCTGTCTGTCTGTCTGTCTGTCTGTCTGTCTGTCTCTCTCTCTCTCTCTCTCTCTCTCTATATATATATATATATATATATATATATATATGTGTGTGTGTGTGTGTGTGAATAAAATAGACAATCGGAAAATACTACTTACTCCTTGCTGAAGCGTTTCGTCAATCGACTCAGAAAGTGATTATAAACAAAAGCGAAATGTTATGCAGTTACATGAAATTCAAAAAATTTAAAAGGCTCTCTCGTGTAAGCCTATTTTGGGATATTAGTAACTTTTTCTTCTTTTTTTTACTAAGTGCGTGTTTTTGTTTTCCATGTTGACAATTTGTTACTGATCTCAGAATATATCTATTTTCCGATTTTATATTTTCAATTTATCTTCTCTATAAATATATTCTGAGAACACACACACACAGATACATACATACATATATATATATATATATATATATATATATATATATATATATATATATATATATATATTTGAATATATATATTTACATACGATCTATCCCTGATATTCATCAATTTATCCCATAAATATAGCACACCTTAAAACTATATATATATATATACATACATACATACACACACACACACACACATATATATATATATATATATATATATATATGTGTGTGTGTGTGTGTGTGTGTGTGTGTGTGTATTAGGGCGTGTCGACTTTGGAACCACGGTATTGCGCTCAAATTTGAAAGTTGGAGTTTTACATGACAAATAATGGCACAAAATATTTTTCAAAATCCTTAACATTTTTCTTTGAGGAAACTAGTATGAATTTTTCTTTGAGGAAACTAGTATGAAAATTACGTTTAGGTCCAAAATTATAGTGTTGCAATTTCATTCCGGTGATCATTGAATGTCTTATAGATAATTATGTTATCGAATAAGATCTTCATTTGCCTCCAAGGGAAATTATACCGAATAATGTAGTTATATTATGATGTAGTTGTAGTGTTCTTCTCAGTAAACAATGCAAATTTAAAAACATTTTGTCTTATAATTTGTGTCCATCAGTATTTTGGTGTTATATACACTTTTATCTATTTTTGTTTTTTATTAATTATGATCTAACAAATGATCTAACAAATCTTATTCATTGAGTAGCCATTTTTGTAATTTTTTATAATTTTTTACATAGTTTTACTTATTGAATACAGTAAAAAATTAATGTTTTGCCTGTAGTAATTAATAATTAGAATTCTGGTTTGAATATATTTTCATTCAATGTATTTAATATATCGACTTTATTTGGATTTATTCTTGAAATAGTAAGATTTTGAAGCCAGTTTATAAGCAAAAACCTGCGTAAATGGGGTATTTTTTACATTTTTCAAATCATCTTTAAAACAAAAATACTCAAGCAAAAATACAAAAACCGGAAGTTTTGGTGGCAATACTTAGCCTATCGAACTGTAACTTTCGCACCGAGTGCAATATTGATTTTCTAAATATATATATATATATATATATATATATGTACAAGTATACTATTTTGTAGTGATTTTATAACATATTTATGTTATAAATTTAAAATAATAATAATAATAATAATAACAATAATAATAATAATAATAATATATATATATATATATATATATATATATATATATTGTCATCCACAGGCAGACTGTTTCGCTGTATCACAGCTCATTAGTGTGATCAGACATCCGATTGCCTCAAGCCAGGATCGACACCAGACTTTTCCGACAGAGAGGACGGCGAATTGTTTCATATTCATATTTGAATAAACACGCCAGTGATTCAGAGTGCTCGATTCATAGTAGAGTTTTGGCATTATCAACAGTAGCAGTCACTGTTTACAACTTCGTGCTTAACCTCTAAAGTGCTTGACCGTATATATTGTCATCCACAGAAAGACTGTTTCAATGTATCATGGCTGATCAGTGTTGCTAGACATCCGAATGCCTCAAGCCAGGATCGAAAGCCGACTGATTTGGAATCATTCGGAGATTTTTCTCCTAAGCTGTCAGCACCTGGCAGAGAGAAAGGTAAATTTTTACGTATTTATTTTTGAATAAAAACGCCAGTGACTCAGTGCGCTCCATTCATATATATATATATATATATATATATATATATATATATATATGAAGAAATATAGTCTTAAGGTGTGCTATATTTATGGGATAAAGTGCTCAATATCAGAGATAGAGCGTGTGTAAATATAAAAGTGAACATAGAAGTCAACACTTAGAGGCGACAGCCAGTTTCATGTTATATGAAATCGTCAGGCCACGTGGCCTGACGATTGCATATAGCATGAAACAGACTGTCGCCTCTAAGTGTTGACTTCTATGTTCACTTTTTTATATATATATATATATATATATATATATATATATATATATATATATAGATATGACAAAATATAGTTTTAATCCATGCTATTTATTTGGTAAAAGGGCTCACTATTCGATAGTGTGTATAAATATAAAAACAGTGGACACTGGTGACAACATCGATATTCACCGATATGCAATACTTACACAGGCATTGAGATTTCGTTCAAGCATGATTTCGGCGTTGACATCTGTGTTCATTTCTTTATATATTACATCAAACGTTATTATAGAGGGACTCAGAATAGAAATAGACACCATATTTTTATTTTTAATTTAAATAGTGTGTAAATGTCTATCAGGCTGTGTATTCGATAAATCTTAATAAAAAGTATGCGCTTTCCATCTCTAATTGAACCCGAGTCCACTTTTGTAGGAGATGACACCATTTGATCCAAATACGAAGAGCGTCTCGTCTCTTTTCCAAAAATCTGAATCATTGTATTAGAAAAATAACAAAATCCATAAAAGTGAATTTAAATTTAAAATTGCTAACGAAGTATCTGAAATGAAATCCCTTTTTGCATTTTTAGATAAGTCAGGCCAGTTACAAATTTTGATATATTTACTAAACTTATCTTAATACGTAGAATTCATTAGAAACAAATAAAGGAAGTTTGAACAGCTGTATAATATCAAACCTCATCTATGGCAGTGAATGATGGATAATTTTACCAGATGAAGAGGAGATGTTAGGCAAAAAGAGATGTGGTACTACAGAAGGATGCTGACAATGCCCTGAACAGAACATGGCCACAACGATCAAGAACAACAAAAAATGGGAACAACAAGAATACATGGTTTACGATCAGAAAGATTAAATTGAAATCACAGCGAAAAGAGGGATTGGAGAACTTGACTCATAGGTGTAGAGCGAAAGAACGTAACCTAGGTAACAAGCTTGGTTAAATGACTGACAGAATTGAGACAGAAAAGGATAATAAGAAGACAAATTTTACTTCCAATTACAAAGGATATGAAATTGTAACGAACCATGATCGTTCATGTTCTGAATAAAACACCATACATAAACAGTTTATTATGAAATGGGGCTAAAAGGGAAAATAAGGTGCAAAGATTTTGTTGCATTTACGTATGGACGAACGACCTGCCCATAAAATCTGCACTCAAAATCCTAGGCTCAAGCATAGGCATCTGATCTCAATGGAGAATGAACAACTATTATAGGCATTGAGCAGGTAACATTTATTACTTCATTTTTGCATAAGGCCATAGTATTATACTCAGTTAGAATCAAACTCCCTGAGAGCGAGAGAGAGAGAGAGAGAGAGAGAGAGAGAGAGAGAGAGAGAGAGAGAGAATGAAAAAGCTAGAAAGAATGAGAGACAGAGATGGATAAAAAGAGAGATAGCAAGAGATAAAAGAACAAAATGAGAAATAGAGAAAGAACAAGAGAGTGAGTGAAAGAGAGAGAGAGGGGGTAACAGAAAGAGAGATTTAGATAAGTATAGTATGGGAGTGAAAAAAAGGGGAAAAAGGTTAAGAGAGAGAGAGAGAGAGAGAGAGAGAGAGAGAGAGAGAACGAGAGACAAAGAGACAGATGGGGTTAAAATGTGTATATTTTGTGCACTATGCAATAATGAATCACTTTAACAAAATTGTTGTACGAAATATTTAAAGGCTACACTTAACAATCTACATTGTAGATTTTCTAATGAGCCTCACGTAATTAATTGTCAGTTAATTATCCATATTTAAGTTTTTTGTTTAATTTAATCCCTGGGGATTTTTAACATGTCTCGATTGCTTAAAGAGGAAAAACAAAATTCGTGTGCTTTCTGTGTTTGTTGATTCTGTTATTTGTGACCATTTTTTTTTTAATGAAAAATATTTAAGTCCCGCTCGAAGTGCTTGATGGCGTCTCAGTCATGAGATAGCTACTGATTGTCAGCTGTCAGTTTCTGAGCTCGCGTAAAGGTCAATTAAATATCAATCACAGCTTACGATGTCAGGATGAATTGTTGAAATTTAGACCATACATTCTTTTTGTGAACACACGCACACACACGCGTGTACACATAAGCAAAACTACGCTTACATATACACGCTTAAACACACATGTATAATCATACTGAAGCCATGTTTTTAAACTTAGAAATGAAATAACTACAAACTATTGCTTTGGAACAAAATTTTGTAAGGTTTTTCATTTCACATGTGAATGAAAATTATGACCTATATTCTCAACGCATCTTTCTATACGATTCATGAGTAGATTGTGAATTTTAAATGTTTGCAATTTTAAAGTATAAATAGAAAAAATTGAGTTGTATATCGTCATCTGATAATCTTTTATTTCTTAAAAACAAAACAACAAAAACACCTTACAAAGAGCAAAAAAGAGACGTGCAACTTCTGGAGAGAATTGCAAATTCTGAGTGGAATTCATCGTTCGTTCGTAGTGGTTCGATGAGTTCGATAATCAGCATTTTGATCTGGAATATCGTCTGTTCCTTCCTTCATGCAGCCGTTGAAATGCAGATAAAAATAAATAATTCACATCACACGACAGAAGACGTCGCAGAGATACTTTATATATATATATATATATATCATTTGAGCGTTGTAAGGAATTTGAAAACATTTAGATACGTTAATAGATACATGCTGATGGAAAAAAAGTAATGGACCATATTTCCACGTGTGATTTTCAGCTCAGAACAATAAAAACTATTCAATTTTTAAAGTACGATCACAGGCTATGAAAAATAGATAGTTTACAACAATGTAAAGCAAAACACGAAATAAACCACCATTAACCCTGCCAAACCAGATCTGGATCCGGAGATTGTGATGCTGTTTATTTGGTGAAATTAATAAAGTTCATTACGTATTACCAGCTCCTTACACAAAATCAGATATTGAATCCAGACAAGTCCTTTTCGCAACTGCACCTATTAGAAGCTGAAATCGAAGAGACACATGCGGGTTCATCAAATCGGAAAGATATTGTCTTCTATCAGGACAACACTAGACCTCACTTCTCTTTGCAGACCGAACAAAAAATTAGTAAAACTTGGTTGGCGTGTTCTTCTATACACTGACCTGAACTTGAACTCAGATTATCACTTATTTCGATTCGGACATAATTTTCTTAATGGAAGACTTAAATTCTTTGGAAGTTTATCACCCAGAAGAGTCGCAAGTTCTGGGAGGATGGAATCATGAAGAGTCTTCAAAGATGGCAAGATGTATTGCAACCATATGGTATATATGTGTTTGAATGAATTTATGTACAGATTTCTAAGTATTGTTTTTGATATTCACATAAAAAAACGATAACAACATTTATTCCGACATAATACTATTCTACTTTTTATTTTAGATGCATCGTGTTTGGTAATTGTTATCGGAAGTCTTGAGATGAATAATAATTATTATTAAATACTTTGCTATTCTGGTGCGCATACTCATCTTGATTGTTGTACTAAAAAAGCTTCGGCTATTCTAACTTATGACCTTTATATGTGTCTGTCTTCGTTCCCGGTAACATTCTTTGAACATTGGGTAGAACGCTTCAATTAACGGCGGGTGATTGAATAAAACGTTCGGTTGTAAATTCAAAAGAAGCTACTGGTATAAAAACAGACACATCTGAAGAAGCCTGGTTGGCACAACAGCCGAAACTTTGTGAGTATAGCAACAAAAATGAGTTTATTAGTACGTATAAAAAAAGATATAATAATGTTCTTAGCTGTTTACAAAGAATGGAAAATAGGCGCCTCCTCTAGCAGGATCAATAGCAAATACGTATTGGAATACAATTCGGCAGTGTAATGTGTTTGATTAGCCAACAACTGCGGTGCTACATATGACTAATATACGCTGAGGGTTGGGAGGTGTTTTAGTTTCTCTTACAATCTGTTATTATACTCACGGAATGTCCTTTAATTGTGTTAAGGCTAAGGTAAGCATACCAAATACTATCAGGAAATTCCGCACAGTTCGTAATCAGGAAATATAAAACAAGAAGAAAAAGAACCCTTTTCACATCAAATCATTTTTGTTCTTTTCAATTCTTATAGACGCTGTTAAGTGTCGGTAAACATGCGTCTCAAATAAAACAAAATGCCTTATGCATATACCATTGACTTATACTGCAAAGTGTCGCCATGAAAGTTGAGAGACAGACAATGCGTATCAGTTCCAAAGAAAAGTACTAACGACAGTAGTAAGACAAAGAGAGATTCAAATTATTTTTGTTACCTTTACAGAAATGACACAATTTCCGAAAAGAATCTATAGAAGTTTGTCTTCAACTCATTAGTCGGAAAAGAACCGTGAATAGGAATTATTCGAAGTGATATTTGTGTATGGAGAATTGCGTTGGCAAATTCATTTTCCTACAGTTGTTCTACAAATAAATGAAACTAACAAACAAAATAAAAACATCGATCCATAATAATTATTATTCTTATTGTTGTTGGTGGTGGCGCAGCTTGTAAGAGATATCAATTAGCTTTAACTTCTGATTAACGTATTCTTAAACTCTTATCCCAGACAACCACTCAAATCTTTCTTCTTCTCTGCGAGGTCTCTCTTCAGAACGTTTGCGATCATGGCTCTCCCAAATTTCCTGTACTTCGTAGCTCTTAAAAATTTTGATTATTTGTTATCTCTTCTTAACACTGTTGTGCGTTTGAAATTGATAAACGGGGGACCGATAAACGCAGATCAGACAAACACAAAACAGATAAACGCAGAAGCCCAGAAATGGCTTCATGACATTTTTCACTGATCATATTTGTAAAGAAAAACAAAACAAAATCCCCTCTAAGATCACACACATATTACATAGATAAAGCTCTTTGTAATGTGTGAGTAGTACTTGTAAATACAATTTATGCATTTCCTTCAGGCATGGACTACCAGGAATCCCTTCAGTGTGTCTATCGGAACATTTTCCAATCAAACCGAGGGCCCAAAACACAATTGGAATTATTGCTGTCCTCATGTGGCATATTTGTTTTAGATTTTCACTTCAAGATCATTGTATTTTGATAGTTTTTTGAAGATATTCAAAGATACATTATAAACTATAGGGGGTGCTATGTCAATAAGAAAGCTAATTCTGTTTTTGTGGTCTTTGATCACGATTTCTGGGCGATTAACTTTGATTGTTTTGTCTGTGCGTATTTTAAAGACCCATAAAATTGTTACAGATCTTATCTCTGGGGTCTGGGTGATGTTCCTCCCATTTTCCTACAGTTTCCATCCCGTAAGAGCGGCATATTTCCAGTGCAGATATTGGCTCGCTCTATCTATGCCGAGATTTATATTTAGTGGGCGCTAACAACGTGCAACCTGATACAAGATTGTCAATTGTTATGGTTATTTATCTCAATTTTTCAATAAGTTTGCTTGGTAATTTCTAGTTAGGAACTGTGTAGCAAGAATAAACCTTCGGTTTCTGCTTTTAAGCCTACGCTATGTAACCACATATTGGTACGGGGTTTGTCTATATTAGCCTGTCTGGTACGGCAGACTATTGACCATGAAGAGAATCATCTTGCCATTATTTTTGCATTTGCTACACAGCATTTGATTTCATTTTAGGTTCTTTGCGTCCATGGTAGGTGTACTAACTTTTATTTGCACTTCACCCATTTGAAATTCCATTCTGAATTTGTTGGCTTCCTTTATTACTGAATAAAATTTAATGTTATTTGACACAGATCATCTTCCAGTCTTCGATAGTTTCCAGGTATCTTTGAAGACTAATTGTTGCGGTTTTGTAAAACAGTTCTAGTCGAACAAATCTTCTGCCTCCTTCGGATCTGGGCACTTACAAATGATCAACCACAGCCTTAGGATGATGCATACTGTGGCCAATGAGAATATGTCTCGTTTTGACATTCACTTTGTCAGCTATGGTCCGATTAAGGATGTTGAAACTATATTGCACCACAGGGACAGCCAATGTTCTTATGGTTGATATTCTCTTTTGTGAATTCAGCTTGGCATTTAACACCAGACACATACGCTGTACTATTCTTTTTCCCTTTCTCCTTAATTTGGTTATGCTGATTTCCACCTCGTTCTCTGACGCCTAGGTATTTATAGGCTCTTCTTGTTCTAGTTCCCTAATCTTTGTGACTAAGTCGAGATCTATTGAGTGTGTTCCTGTAATTCACTCCTTCTTGAATGTTACTTTTGCGCATTTATCTAATCCGAAATCCATACCGATGTCATCACTGAAATATTTTACAGTATTGTAGAATAGAGGATTAAACATTCTCTTTTTACGTTGTATCCATAGTTATTACTGTTTACTTCATGCGAAAGGGTGATTAAGGATAGACAGTATAGAAGGGACGACAGGGAGTCTCCTTGAAAGATTCCTTGTCGGATATTCCAAAAATTGGAAGTTGTAGTTCCTTTGGTGTGATTTAGGTATAATGTGTTTTCCCACAGTTTCATGCTATATTTAAGAAAATTTACTATCACCGAAGAGACTTTGCACATTTCCAAAGTCTTAAGGATCCAAGAATGTGGTACACTGTCAAAGATTTTACTATCTATCCAAGCTGTACTGAGAGTTCTACTATTTTTCCTTCAATTTTCCAAAAACATTTTATTCTTTCTTAGTTGATCTTTGCAACGATATGAACCTCTTCGGTATCCCTTCTGTTCCAAGTGGAAGAATATTGTTTTTATCGAGAAAACAGTAAGTACAGTTCGTCAGGGCAGACGTGATCAATTTATATGCGAATAGCGATTTTTTGGATCATCTGATATGTAATACCTTCAGTGATCAATTTTTGAATTTTATTGGGGTTATTAATTAGCACCGAAAAACTTTGCGCAAGAGTTTTATTGATAGATGACAGATGATAGAGCCAAAGGTTAGTTACCGTGTCATTTCCTGGGATTACCATTTTTGAGATATTCTTAGAACTTGCCCAATATTATTCTTGGTTATATTTTCTATTCTCGCATATTTTTATCCTCCGTTATTTCTTGTTTTACCCACTCTTCATTGAGATTATATTCCTTTTGGTTATTTCAAATATCCTTACAACATTTTGAACTTCTTCAGTAGATGGAAACCTTTGGACTTCTATAACTGCTTTTTCAATTTCTTTGTAAAACCTCTTGAGGTCTGTTTTTCATGTCGTCTTGTGTTCTATGTATTTAATTGCAGTTTAGTAAACTATTTCCTTCATTGGTAGAATTTCATTTCCTGCTTTAATTTTATATTTTCGTTTGATCGTCTTGCTTTTCCATGTTGAAACATTGAATTTTTAAAAATCTCATCTAGTATCGATACCTCACATCTAATTTCCTCAATTTCTCGCTTTAATTTTGCCTTCCAAGTTTCTCTGTTGTTTAATTTTTTTATTTGTCTTGATATTAAGTTTTTCACTAGCAGCAAAGTATATATGACATTATTCGTTTCTGTGGTGTTTTCTAGTGGTCTTATGACACGGCCGCCTCGGTTCGGTCCTTGTTTTTACCCACGCTGATAAGTACTGCCACCGGTCAACTGATGGTTACTTGCTGACCACTTCGGTTCATCATCTGCCCTAACTCACGTTGTGGACTTTGATCACAGAGCAGTGAAGTTCGAAATTTAGACCATACTTAAGCTCTGGAGAAAATACAAATATCATGACGAATAACGAAGAAGGACTCTGGCTTAATTTTCAGTCGGTTTATATAGTAGTTGATATAATAAAATTAACCCTTCTCTTTAAACTCTCGACCGTGACACCGTGTTTCTTGCTTCTAACATTTGGACCGGGTTAAATCATACACAAAGAATTAGGTCGGGACATCTATCGGCAGTAGGTCAAGTGGAGTTCAGCAGCTCCTTCGCCGCCGAGATTATGTCTCGTCTGCGTTACGGTTCCAACTGCTAGCATCAACTAAGCGTTTGGTTTGTATGTAGTTCGCCCGACTACGACTGCACCTCAAAGCCCATTCATGAATTAATTATTTTATCCAACCCCGGAAACATAACATGGACCCTCAAACAAAAAGGTCAGCTATTTCAAAACAATAAAATTTGTTTTAAAATTCCTTTCGATAATCGGCCGTTTACCCAAACAATAATTTTTTCGTTAACAAACTTTTGTGTTTAGAAATTATCTCTATATCCTTTGACGTAAAAGAATTTAAATTTGTTTTTCGACTCTCAAAATGACCGATTTAAAATCCCATTGTTTATATTTTAGCTTTACCCTGTTCGCTTCCCGGCCGACAGTTACCTTCAAATAAAAAATGATCAGCTATTCAACACAATGATTTCCCGTTAACAACATTTTGTGTTTTTGAAATTTATTTCAAACAGGAACGAACTTTCTTTGCCGATTTTTCAAGATACTTTCCAAATAATTATCTGCACATTTCAGATTGTTCACATTTCCAGCCAGGCAAATCTTTTTCGGTTTACATTCAACATTCTTCAAATGCCAGATTACTTACGGCACCGATCTTGGAACCAGAAAGAAAAGAAGAAAAAAATCTGTTTTTTGTTCTTCGATTTTAAGGGTTTTAACGTTTTTAACCCTTCCAATTCTCCCATTCTCTATAGGGTTCCACACAAACCCTTTTAATCCAAATTTCATACTACAAGTGTCACAATAGTGTCACATTCTTCCTTTCCCCATTTCTGTCATTTACTTGTGTAAATGACACACAAGCAAAAATAATAAATGAAAAAAACAAAAACAAAGATTCTTTATGCATCGTTTTCCACTAAACATGCAGTGCAATTGAAATGTCCTTTGTCTTCTTTCTAAGTTATAATCCCTTATTCATCCTTTTTCACTAAACATGCATTGAAATTGAAAAATTCTTTCATCTTCTTTCAGGTCCAAAGCATGCATATTTACATTGGAGTTCGCATCACCCCTTACAATTTAATCCATTGACCAATTTTTTGGGGTATACTTTCCTCTCGCCAGGCTAGGGGATGTTGGTTTTCCTTTTACAGTTGTCGATTCTACTTCCTGTTCTGACGCATTCAATTCGGTCTGTTCCTCGTCTGGGTTCAATCTGCTTGTTTAAAGAGCAGTAAATGGTATCCCATTCTCGACTTGACGCAATTATTTCATTTCTTCCTAGTCTTTTTCAGCTTCCATATTACTGTCAGTACGACAGCAATAACTATTAAGATATCTAACATAGCGGACCAGGTCATTATTATGCCTGAATTATTTCTCTCTAATTCACTCCCTTTTCCCATCGCACTCATTTTGTCTTTCAATTGTTTAAGACTAATTTTATCTACCTCCCTTAATGACTTTGGCATTCCCTTTAATGTAGCTTCGGGGAATTTCTCTACCACTATTTTCCATATCCAATTATTCCAACTCATTTCGATTAATTTCACCAATGAATCATTTTTCACATATTTCTCTTTGGCGTGATAAAATGAGGTGGGAGGGAGATTGATACTCCAAATACCAAACATTTTAAGTGTAACTCTATCAAAGCCAAAGGTGATTCTATCCTGATTTCTCCGGCGGGTCTCACCAAACATATTCTAGATAGATCCATTTGACTCTTGGTGGCCACTGCCCAAACCCCATCAGATATACTGATAATGGTAATACTATATTTGCCAAAACCTCTACTCGACAATTTTTCTTAGTACCCTCTTTGTCGTCCCAAAACAAGTCAAGCAATCACACAATCTGTGATTCTCCGTCACATAAATGTGACTGACTGAAGTACACGTCCCTAAAGCATCAGCTTCACATTTCCATGCTTCTTCCGTCGTCAGCAACATAACTTCCGTTCTGGCTGAATTCAAAGCTATATAGTCAGCATCAATTTGATATGTTTCAACCGCTCCGGTTCCTTTTCTGCGCTGGGGCAGGGAATTGGTAAGTTTATCACTTGATATATCTCAAAATTAATCTCTGTCTAACAATGGTAGGACCATTAAAACCAACGGTTTGTTATCTTTTACTAAAGTAACACAAATTTATGCCTTGTAGTATCTCCATAACACTTCGGTGGGGTCGACTGGCAACCTCAAATGGTGAGGTAACTCTGTTTGTCTTTTCAACAGTAACTCCATCGAATGACTATGGGTCACTATACTCAGGAAAAAATGTCCCAATATTAATATCTCCAGCTGAGCTCTCACGTATTCTCACAAAATCATCACGGATTGGCTAGGCTAGCGTATCTTATTAAAAATTGTCATTAAATTGAAATGCTGCTAGATGAAGCTACTTAAACCCTGTAAATCAATGACCATGGCCGCAAAAATATTGGCTACTTCTTGTCTCAATTTTTACATATCATTTATTAATTCATTTATATTTATATTTCCTTTTCCACTCCTTCCAGCTTTTCCCTTATAATTTTAATTTCTGCTTCGGTCAATGTTCCGAACAGGACTCTCAACGTCTTTCCAAAAATTAGGGATTACTGCTCTTTTCCTTCTTGTCTGTAACAGTTCGATTCCTTGTAAATAATTTGACATATCCTTCCATTGAGACTCCATTATGGAAATCTCCATCTCCAGGGAGTATAGTAATCTAAGGCATTGCTATTCTCTGATATAATTTTCCGCTACCTTCATTCTGAATCTCTTCAGGTTAAGTAGTTCACTTCCCAATTTATTTAACACCAACTTGTAGGGGTTCAAATCTATCACGAAAGTCACTAACCATTTATTCATCGTTCTCAATTGTATTTCTCTTTATTGAAATTCAGGATTTTCTGCCTCTCCCAGTCTCTGCTTAAGGGATAACTCTGGCTCAACCTCTTGCTTATTTTCTTCCCTTAACGGTTTTTGGAATTGGGAGAGAGATATTTCATTCTAATCAATTAGCTCCTCTTTCTCTTCTGGAGTTTTCGAATCAGAATACCGGACTTCATCACTGAACCTTACCTTATCATCATTTCCTAAGAGGTAATATAGCACTGCATACTTAGAGGCATTACCTGCCTCTATTTTTGCTCTCAGGGGAGCTATCTCACTGTCTTCCTTACCCTTCCTTATTGCTTCTTTTCAGTGAGGAGCAGCCAAAAATTGTGTGGTGTCTTCTAAAACAGTCTAAAACACATGGCGGTTCTTTAATCTATTGGAGTTGATTACCTGTATCTGGTAGGCCCGACCATCTACTCTTGTCTCTGCCCTTAAGAATTCTGCCTCCAGCTGTTTCGCAAATTCATGCATGTATTATCCCTGCCTATCAGGTACTTTTACAGTTGTACCCGCCCAAATTCAATGCCCACTGCTGGATCTTTAGCTTTTAGCAAGTATTGTGGGTGGTTTGTGGTCAGTCTTGATAGTAAATACTGCTCCATTCAGGTAGTAATCTAATTTTTGCCAGGCATACATAATGGCGTATGCCTCCTTCTTTATCATTGGCGACCTCTGCTGCATTTCGGGGAGTCTATGGGATAGAAAGTATACCTGTACTTCCTCCAGCACCGAGCTATCATGGTATGGCCGGGTAAGGACTGCTACTTTTAATAACAGGTCTTCTCAACCAACCCTGCAGTCTCAAATTTTGTACTGACCCTCTCTTATTAGAGATACAGACACCCCCTGTATATTAAAGACCTCATTGCTTTTCCCTTCATCACTGTCTTGCAGGTAAGTTGCCCCTCTTGGGTCAATGAGGTAAGCATCATAGCTACCCTTTTACTGGGGTAATGTCCGCTTGACAATCCGAACATAGGTGCCGGCAATAATAGACTTCATTGTCTTTGTAGTACGGGGTTTCTTGCTATCTACCTTCATTTCGTGAATTCCTCGGATAACCCTTTCGAGGTTTGCTATCACTACTTTTAAAGGGACAATTTCTCCTCAGGTGACCTGATTCCCCGCAGAACCAGCCCCTTCTTCTGGAGCAGTTGGAAGCAAAAAGGTCGACTTGGTTACATGCTCAGCATCGCATGTTTACAGGGACCACCTTACTTTTCGTTCTAGAGCGTCCCATTGGTATCCCCCTGGTTCTGTCTTGCAGGTGCGGGTCTGATGAAAGAGGAACATGGGGTCTCTTTTTCTTGAATCTTTAACACTTAGTCTGATGTTCGTTTTAGCCCCACGTAGTGCATTTATGCTCATCAAAATCCAGGGCCAATCCCCATTTTGTCGGACAATCCACTGCTCTATGACCTTCATGATTACAAGTCTAGTAGACTAATCATGTCTGCCAAGTGTGGGCTTATAGAAACCATGTCCCAATGACCATGCTCTCCTATTGGGTACTTCTTCCCACTTTTTCGACTGGTTGGAAAGCTATGGTCGACAATTTCGTTGCCCTTGCTCCCAAGTCCCAATTATTTCATTTATTTTAGCTTGTATCTCATTCTCTGTCATATTATCTATTTTCAGTCTGTCCTCATTTTTGTTTGGGTCATGTCTGAATGTAGTTTGTCTTATATTTGGTTTTATCTCATCTATTTCTGTATTTGAGAGTTTTTATTTCGCATGATGTCTTTGTGGACATTGGCAAGCATATTCCGGACGAGATAGGGTCTTCCTTTTGTTCCTACCATATCTCTCCATATTTGACATGTCTGGTCTGTGATGTTTTTTGTGTATTATCGAGTGCAGTGAAAAAAATGCCATGTCTTGTTTAAACTCTTCACGATTCCATTTCGTTCGCATTAAGTCACCAAGTGCAAACAGGTGTCTCATTGTTGGTGAAAGAATTTGTTCCAGATTTTTGGACCCCAGACTGGTTCCTCTTTGAGGGCCGCGTCTCTTGTTTATTCAAGTAACGACCAGTCTGGTATAAATTTTGTTTGTAAACATGGAGATTTGTTTCTTTATTTCGTTTTATCCTTAAGCGCCAAGGGGTAATTTTGTTCAAGATAACACCTTTAAGACGACTGTCGTCCCAAACTAAAGAACTCGTTCTACCCATGAGACACGGCTATTCCCCGACGGATATCACCACGATACTTCTAGGTCATGACATTTTTCTGTTTGTTTTCTTCTCACTTTCCTTCACTGTCTTCTGAGAGAGTTCTTATAGTTTCCTTTGCGTCTCTGCTATTGACACTGTCTCATTTGCATATCAAATGTTAAGAGTCTGCCCGTGAATAATGAATCATGGATGGACCTCTAATTTTATCAGAATCACTTCACTGTATAAGTTGAATAGGACAGGTGAGAAGATTTTTGGCGTTTTAGTGGCAGTATATGTTCTGGATTATTTTAGTAGCCTTTCCAAATATGTCATAGATACCTACCATTTCCGACAGGTCTTTGTTACATGCTTTGGAAAAAAAGACGCTCTTGTATGATTATTATTCAATTCATAGCAGTATTATTATTATTATTATTATTATTATTATTATTATTGTCGCGGTTCTTTTTGTTGCTGCTGTTACTGTGTTGCCAAAGATGGCGATAATGGTGAGCTTATCGGTCTGTTTAAAATGATGTTATTTCTTTTTATATTTTAATATATAGAAATTAATATTATTTAGATTCTTTTCCCCTTTTCCTTTCTTCTTCTTTAAATACTATTACATATAAAACGTTTCATTCTACTACTGCTACTACTACATATTCTAAATCAACTATTACTATTATTAATACCATCATTATTGCTGATATTTGAGTTTTTGTCTGCTCAAATAGCAACATATAAAAATGTTAGCAATACGTATCTGTCCAAAATTGATCGAAATGAATAAAAGACAAGAATAAAAAGGAAAATTAAAAAAAAGAGAATGAAAGAAATAGAGGTGGGTGAAGAGAGAGATAAAGAGATATAGTGAAGTAGAGTGTGAAAAATAAAAATAAAAGTAAGGATTTAATAGACATGTCTCAAATCAGATGTCTGTTTTAGCATTGTCCCAATAAATATTTGTCGAATGTCTATTCTAGTGAGACAGCCAGGAGATTTCTGTGATAAATATTTACATAAAGGAAATGGACTATTAATCGAATAAATACAATTGATAACATTTCAATATGTTGTTTTGTATTATTGGAAATAAATCGTCACCGAGGATCGTTTGAATGCAGAGTAAGAATAACAAAAATCGAAGTAAAATTCTAAACGAAGAGCATATAGGCGTGTGTATTTGCTGAGCTGAATTTTATACTGCACAAGAGCGCATATATTTGAATAGAAACAAACTCAGTTGTACACTCCAGTACACACGCACAGTGATGAATACCAGAAAGCATATAAAATAATACATCGATAAATATGAAATTGAATCCTAGCTTATGTTTTCATATTTGGAGACAGGCTTCTTATATGTTCTTTTCTTTTATTTGAGATTTTTTTCTTACTTCTAGATATTCATTAAATATGTATGATATTTTGGAGAAGATTGTGAGGAATGAATTTATTGGCAACAGCTTGCGTTACGAGACTAGTAGTTAACCGTAAAATATTCACCATTTTCTCTTGCAACGCTTTCTGTATGCAAAATGATAGGCGCGCATGCGTACACGCACATCTCACATAATCCGTCTTCTTTCATGAGGCTTGTTGCTTCATGATTTCAGCGATTGTAACCTTTCCACAAGTTCCTATATTTTGTGGTTCTAAGAAAGGTTTGACCGTTTACCATACCTTATTGCCTCCGTTCTTCTATCTAATCTGACAAACTCGATAAATAAGTTACTCGCTTTTTCCTTCTTATTATCTTACTTTCAATATGGCCTACGAATGTTAAATTTTTTAGACCCTATTTTCTTATTAATTATTCCAGTCATTTCAGCTGTCTCTTTCTGATTGTAATGATCAGTTCTTTGTAGTTCATGTTTTCATTAAGACTTCCTCATTGCTCGCATGTTCTCTCCAATGTATTCTTAATATTTGTTGGTAGAACCATATCTATGTTACTTCAAATCTCTTCTCAACATAGGAAGAGATTGTTTAGTATTTAGTACTGTATTTGAGATTAGATATTATGTAAAAGTTTAGCAATCGCTTCTTTATTTATAATGAAATGCCATTGAAAAGCTGAAAGCAACGACGGCTAACAGGAACTCTGATAAAAATGAGACTTGAAATTAAGAAATGCGAATTATTTATTTACCAGACATTGTATCTCGACTCATTTTTTATCTTGTTACGCACACATTCACTCATAAAGTCTTGTGTATAAAATACAAGTGGCGGCACGATTAAACTATTTCCTCCGATTTTCAAATAATTTCCATCCCCGTATGATTATTTTCTTCTAGTTTATTAAACTAATACTCTTATTTTTTAAGTTGAAAGAATCTAATCGACATGATTATTTTAGATAGAATTTGTATTTGGTACAAAAATTTAAGGGCGATCATGTATCTTTAGATACATGACTTACGACGCAGAAAATTTTTCCCGCAGTAGGTTGCCATTTCTTTCTGAGATAGACTAGTTGCCAACCAAGGCTAAAGAACACAGGCTGTTCTGCTATTCAACCCTTACTTGGGAGGAGAAGGGATGGATTCATACCTTTCTCAAGGCTATTTGTGCATAAGTGCTCTTGGGATTTTCATATACAAAACTATATTCAAGCTTGATGCTGAGAATTTTATAGTTATTCCTGCCTAGGCGATAGTTATAGAAGAATAGTTTTACCATATGTAGTCACTTGGCTACTTTCTTCTCAATAAAACACCATGTCCCACCAAAGAGAAGACATTTTTTGTCAAAATATGTGGCGATGTTTCCCATTAACGCATTCATGCCCTCCGTCAAATAAACAAATAATTAATATCAGACATATTTTTTTAGAAACGTATTATTAATGCCAAATATTAATTCTGGTGTTCCTTTCATAATTAAAACCGGATTTTACGATAGGCATTAAAGGTTTAATGTTAATTGAAGATTAAAATCAGTCAGAATTCGAAGTCGGTAATCTGATTCAGTTTTGGTAGCAATAAGCATTACGTCATTCTGCAAGCGCATGCGCACCTGCATATATTACGCTCATTTATATGTACGTATTTATAAATGTATATATTATTAATTAGGTTATCATATCTGGATATGTGTTCTGGGTTACTTATTTATAAACCATTATCCATATACAAGATTCAGGTAGAAAGAAATTTTAATTTCTGTCAAAGAGAAAAATATATTGAAGAAGATGGTGGCGGACGAGATCGGTAAAAATGTTACTAAGAGAAAGAATACTGTTGTAGAAAATGTAATATTTTAAAGAGAAGTAGAAAATACAAAAATTTAAAAATAGAGTTGGTATATGAAGAAAAATTATTTTATGTGCTTGTGTGCAGGCAGATATTTATATGCTTCAGTGGTAGCTGAGGGAGAGAAAATAATAGAGAGAATGTGAGAGAGATGAGAAAAGAATGAATGACAAAGATGAGGAGGGTGAACAATAAATCAATGAGAGTGAATGAGAAAGAAGAAAAAAGAGCGAAGAGTGAAATAAACTCTTAGTATGAATTTAAATGTGTTTGTATAGATGTGAAATAAAGAAACAGAAAAGTCGAGGACCATAAAGTTGCAGTTGAAGCATTTAAAAAGGAAGATAATAAAAGAGAGAAAAGCACACGCGAAAGACATAGATAGATAGATAGATAGATAGATAGATAGATAGATAGATAGCATATGTGATAGCAAGGGAATGAGTGAGTGATGAAGTAAAAAAAATAAGAGAAAAACGAAGAGAAAAGGACAGATATAAATAAAATAATAATATGCCATAAAATAAAGTGGAGAGATCGGACACCCGCAAAAAATAAAAAATAAAAAAATAAATAAATAAAAATAAATTAAAAAATAAAAATTCCGCTAATCAAATATAGAAAGTACAAAATATACAAAAATATTTTGATAGTCGTACAAAAATGTTTTTAAAAAAATTAAGAAAAGAAATATCATAAAGAATTTATCGTGCTATGTATGCATTCAAGTCACAGAATTTCCAATTCTTCTGTTATATACTCATGCGAGTGATTGTGTGCGCATGACGTGAGTAATGAAAAGAAAGAGTGAAAGGCGAGAAAAAGAAAAAAAAGAATTAGAGATAGGGAAGAAAAAGTGAGAGAAAGAGGAGAAAAGCAGAGAAAAGGGGAGAGAGAAAGAGAGAGGAGAAAAGGAGAAAGAAAGCGAGGAGAGAAAAAGAGAAAGTATATAATCATAATTTTGGCTGAGAGTGGTCGGTTTTGAGAACGAAAGATACATCTTTAGCTACGCAATATAGGAAGATTTCCAGCTTGTTTTGTAGGAAATTTGTATGCGGTTGAATTTTAGAAAATGCTCAAGCAGAAAGTAGTAACACATGTCGGTTCTACAAGACAACTGTGACGGCGCGTGGGGTGTAGCCAATACAGCGGTAATAACGTATGATCGGTCGGTGACATAAATCAGTTTAGCCAATGAGAATAATTCTTGAAAAATTACTGTAGCAAATGACTATTTGAGCTGAAGAAAAATTTATGGATATTGAGAATCGATTGGAGATTCGGGGCTTTCTTGTATAAGTGTTTTGTTGTAGTTTCAGTTTTCTTGATTTGTTCTTATGCCGTTTTTCTGTCTTTCTTTCTTTTAATTTGAGCTGCAATTTATTCTTCTTTATCACTTTAATCGATTCCAATCATTCAATCATTATTCTCGTAATAACATTGGTTCTTATTCAATTTCTTTCTTTCTTTCTTTCTTTCTTTAATAGATTTCACTAATTTATTTCACTTCTCCTTCAACAGATTTCATTCATTCGTTCATTAACTAATTATTGTATAGTGCTTATTACTGCTTATTCAATTTGTCTTTTTTTCTTTTTCTTTCTTTTTCTTTCTTTCTTCTTTTCTTTCTCATTATTTTTTAAGTGTATCCCATTTTCTTCCTGGTTATGATGACTCTATACTTCTAACAACTCCTCTTCAACTCTGAAATGTTTTATACTATTTATGTTTTCCTCAATAGCGCTAGATAGTTTCACCTATCGTCTGGTTCATACTCCTCCTCGGTTTTTTGAACAGGAGTAGACGTTTATCCCTTGTTTCCTGTTTAGAATTGAGTTTCTGGTTCCTTCTAAAGTCTTCTTCAACTCTATACTTCTAACGTCTCTGTCTCAACTCTGAAAAGTTATTTACTGTTTATTTATTTATCTTTCCTCAATGGGGGTAGATAGGTTCGCCAATGGTCGAGTTCTAACTCATCTTAGTCCTGGGTATGACGATAAACTACATCTGACAGCAAGGCCTCTGATCGGGATATTTTCAGGGGCGTGGATTCGCCTCTTAATTGCTGGTGTTCCGAAGTCCACCCTAACCAGGGTCAGCACCTGTTAGGGTCTAAGCTATAGGCAAATAGTTAAGTCTCAAACTTCAGTCAAGACATTATGACGGTATAAAAATACATTTTTATAGTATAAATACCGGCGTTACATTTTTGATTTTTTTTCAGCAATGAATACATATTCTCTTCATAAGAACCTATCCTAAAAATTTGGTCAGCAATGAACTACCCCTTGCCGTAAAAGAAAGTAAACCAAATCTTACTCCTCTTTGGTATTTTGAACAGGTGTCGATGCTTATCCCCTGTTTCCTGTTTAGGATTGAGTTTTCGGCTCCTTCAAGAATATTTTCATTCTTTTTCACTCCCAGTAGGTTCTAGCGTTTTAGTGGCATTGTCGCCTAGTTTGGAATGAACTGATTAAAAAATGTATACGATGACTCTTATAAGTAGTTATACCTGAGTACAATTATTGACATTAGCCTATGTCTATGCCCATGCTTGTTTATACGAATATATTTGTATCCTTGCGATATATATATATATATATATATATATATATATATATATATATATATTATAACATTATCATTGAAAGACGAAAGGAAATCACCATATTGATACATGTTTAAATCCAATTTACTTTTTTTATATATCAACCAATACACGGACGAAACAATAATGACACTCTGTTTTTGTTGCATGAAAAATTTCAAAGCAACGACTAACTCGTGTATACGAGACACGGAAGCGAAAATTGCGTAGTAGATCCTGACGACATACATGACCACGCGAGAGTGAAAACGAGAAGTATTAAGTATGGGAAGCCGTTGGTCTAAACCAATGGCCTCTGTTATCAATTATAGGCATTTAAGAATAGAATTTCGTAGTTTATTTTGTTCAGGTTAGGTTTCAACTGTTTTATGTATATAGCTTCAAGAATTTTTAGCTTTGTTTATTGTTTTCATATCTAAGTATAGTTGTGTTTTCGACAAGTTTTTTCCGGAATTGTGTACGCGGTCGGGATGGTTTTTTTAAATGCCTAAAAATATTAGAGTTATCATTCAAATGTAGAGTCAAGCGTCGTGAAAGCGATTTTGTGACGTGACCAACATGAATAAAACATGCATCAATATATATATCTTAAGATTAGATCATCACTGATGCCAAATCGGTTGAATTTCGATCCCGGCTTGAAGCTATCGGATGTGTAGCCAGAGTGATGAGCTGTGATACAGCGAAACAGGCTTGTATGTGGATGACTTACTCTTGTTCGCCGATTGAGCAATATGGGGAAAGGGAATTTTTAAAATAGTGGCTACTCCTGCTTATTATGCTTCACTCTTCAGTTATAAATTGAACGCTGTGGCTGCTGGTTTGGCGTTTTATACATCACGTATATAATACGTTAAAAGATTCACTTTCTCTGTAGTGCGTCGATAGATAATGGGTAGAGTCTCCGATTGATGCCAAATCAGTCGACTTTCGATCCCGGCTTGAAGCAATCGGATATATATATATATTGAGAGAATAGAAAATTCCAGAGCAGATAACATTAGAAAGATTTTAGAGTCCCATGAAAATAAGTGGATACAACGTTTAAAAACACGCTTTCCAGCCGGGCTAAACCACAAATTTAACAATATAGATAGTATTAATATATAAGTCAACAAATCAAAACCTACCCACATTTCTCACCCACACAAGACAGACATGGTTACGGAGGTGTTGAGGCCTCACACTTATACACACACCCACACGAATATATACACATTTACACACATCATACTCACTCACACCCTAATGAGCCAAATGATAACACACACCCACAGCAATACACACGCTTACACATATCATACTCACTCACTCCCTAAAAACCAAATAACACACACACAAACACTAAACAGAGACACATCCCCTCTCCAGGAACCAATAAAATTGTCAAACTGACCAGAGAATTCAGAGCAACATGTATCTGTCCAGCTCTTATCTCAAATAACAACTTAAAAGAGACTGTTTGACCAACACAAGGAATGTTAAAAGATTCATGTTAAAAAGATAAAAAAATAAAAAAACAAATGAAAACTACAGACAAAAGTTCATTTTCTCCAGCAAGACATTCATTTCTGTAGTTTACTGCTACCAGCAAGCAGAAATATTTCTCCTCCCGATGATGGCCATTTCGGTCGAAACTAGTCGAGGAATCTAAATGGAATAATAATAAATAAAAACGAAAGAATATTAATCTACAAACCAGTGTGTCTAAAGATTTTAATTTTTTAATTTTTTTTATTGTTCAATATATATATATATATATATATATATATATATATAACAATCTGCTTCAATTAGTATCTGTAGGATTATATATAAGCATGTATTGGTATAGGTGCTTACTTTTCTACGAAAAGATTAAAATGTACATTACTGCGTATCTAATAATTATGTAGGTTTTCGAATGATTATGGCAATATTACTTATGTCTAATTTCGAGTTTGAGTAAATTATGTCTATATTTTCATTGAAACATAGTGCCTCTATGTATGTCGATATTCTTGAGAATAACTGATAACTGTAGGAAGGAACACCAGGTAACTTGTGATATCATCAGTTCTCAACTTGGTTTCTCTGCTGACGGCACAACTATTTACTTACTGATCGATTCGAAACGGTCAAATTCGCAGGTGAGCTCAAAAATGATCTACGTACAGTAGTTAATTGGGTCAGAAAATGACTTGTTAATAACAACCATCGCCACTAAAAAAAACTGAATAGAGATGACGGACATAGCTGGCTTCTGAATAACCTCAAACTTTATCTGGACCTGTGTCAAAAGACATTTACAGCTGAAACTTTACAGGAACATATTGCTAGAAATTTGAGTTTATTCCAATGTATCAGATCTTAGAGCAAAATTGCCTCACTAACCAAAACTAATGATATTATATGTAGTCTTGGATATTTTGTGAAATTAAAGTAGTTGGAAAGTTATCATGTTTAAGGTTCCGTTTTTAGAAAAAAATTAGGCTTTTCAGTTCGTTCATTTAGTTGAAACGATATTTTAATAAAAACTGCCAACCTGGTGTCCTCTATAGATAATAGGAATCAGGACCACCTATCATCCTTTTCTGTAGAAATTACATTTAAATTCAAGAATGCAAGTGTCATGTAAAAACGTAGATTATAAATACAACCCATTAATTCTACCTCCAATTACTTCCGTTAACCTCGGATATCGAATCTGATCTTATCCACCTTACCATTTGTGAGGTGAAATTCATTTAATACTTCATATGAAATTCCTTAATACATTTTGGAAGTAATTGGTTCATTTGTCTACAAATGATGAGATGTTGTCCCTTTTCATGACCTCCAGTGATCTCAAATGACATTCAAAGCCAGCTGTATATGGGTAATAATATAACTAGATATCATGTAAGATTTTCTGACAAAGATTAGGTCGGCGGGATTTATTCTTTGAGTGTGATCATGGTATAAGCACACATAACGACATAATTAAAAGCTTTCAATAATAATATAGATGCATTTGTGTGTGTACTAATGTGAGTTATTGAGTAAGTAAATAAGTGTGTGTGTGTGTGTGTGTGTGTGTGTGTGTGTGAGAGAGAGAGAGAGCGAGAGAGAGAGAGAGAGAGAGAAAGAGAGAGAGAGAGAGAGAGAGAGAGAGAGGGATGCTTAAATATAAATGTAAAGAGAGAGTGAAGGGTACGTTATATAATGATAGAAAACGATACATAAAGCCATAAAAATGATAGAAAAGTAAAGAGAGGCCATTATAGACCGATTAGGAATATGTATATGTATAGGAATTGGAACATCCTCTTGTATGCATACATACTTGATTTTATATGCATGTGCGAGTGTCAGGAAAAAGTACATATAGACAGGTGTTGAAATGAATGGATGTAAATTTATTAAATCAAATACGGCATTGGTACTTATATTCTAATATTTGATCATTGAAATACTGATTTTAGGAAATGCATCAGGCCGAGAAACTTTCAACACCTCTTTCTGCATTGTAATAATTTTTTTCGCTCTTGTCTTTTTTTTTTAATACCAAATACAATTAAAGTCTGGAATAATGATGTGGTTGGCCATTTCTCAATTTATAAAAAAGAATGCTCTTTCAAATAAACGCTTCGACGGAACTTTTTAATGATATTGCCAAAAAATTTGTAATTTCTTCTTCAAATGTTGCAGACGTTAATATTTATCGAATTTCAAAAATTAAAACCGTTATGTTGTTTTGTTTGTTAGCGAGCTGTTTAATGTGCTAATATTTTAAATAGTTTTTCTGAAAACTAGCTTGAACGACATTATTAGTGGTAGGCTATATTTTCTTGTGGATTTCTGTCTTTATTTCATTATTGTCTATTTTTCGTTCTCTAGCTGATTTTTTTTCTCTCTCCGTTTACATTCTGCTTTTCTCAGTTTTTCTATTTTTTGAATTGCTTTGTTGTTTCAATTTCCTTCTTTTTCTACTTTTAGCAAGTATTCATGAAAAGTAAGTAGGCAGTGAATCAATTTTAATCACATAATGATCGCTTTGTCAGGGAGAGGGTGTTATCAGCAAGGAGAGGCGATACCAGCATTCAGGACCGTTGAAAAGTGCTTGAAATTGGGGAGATGGAATTGTTCAGTAGTCGTGGTTGTATTAGCACAATGTTACAAGTCGTCGTTCCGCACTACAGTGGTTGTTGGAAGAGTCTACTACAACACCTTGCCCATATATTTGGTAACCACTGTTTTTTTTACAGCTTCTGTGGTAGTATTTGTTGCTATCGCGGTAAAACATAGGAAAGTTTTCTTATGGATAGAAGGGGCGATATGCTGAAAAACTTTGTAACAAGAAAGGTTAATACCTAAAATCCGTGGGAAAAGATTGACAATTTAATTCACATATAGACGAAACCTGGAATAAGTGTGTCGAGAGTTTGAACAATGGAAACTCACCCAAACTTAGAGGGCAATGCTAATTGACATGTGTTGTACGCAGCTGAAAATGCAAGTTGTAAAGCAAAAACTTCATTTTCGTAAACAATGAAATTGGAGTTAATTTCTTTTGATCGAAAATTGACTTGAAATACCAGAAAAGGGTGGATAAGCCACCCATGATCATCGAGGAGAGTTAGTGAGAGGTAATAATATGAGAGTAGAAGAAGGGAATTTTCCAGAATTATGAAGTAAGCTGACAACAAAGGGGATTTACTGAAATCACCCTATGCTTTGCGTTCCGCGACAGTCTGAGCGAATGTCCATAAATACGAATGCGCGAAGCGAATTCGTCCGACCAAACAGAGACAGAGACAGAAGAGAAACGGAAGAGACTTCGTCCCAGCCACCGGTCGTGATACACCCCACGTGATTTCCGGCCGAAAAGACCACCCAACTTCAGCCTTGTGTTGAACATTACCAAAGCAGCATCCCAAACTTAATATCACTTCCGATTTAGACGCGGGTTGGGCTGATAATTAATTGCATGTGAACTCTGATATAAATTATTGTACGAAGGACTGATATAAAAACTGTATTTGCTTTTGGTTTAAATTATACGACTGTTATTTTTTTTCTGTACGTCTTAGCCCTGCGCTGAATAGCCCCAAACGAAGATACTTGTGATGATTCGATCTTGGCCTCCTTATGACCAAACTTAAATCACAAAGTGGGATAGGGAAGGTCTGAAGCGACCAGCCGCTGTGTTGGAAGACTTGGACGACCGGTGAATGTGTTGTATGATTACACATCCAGTATTACTTTTGTTTGAAGCAGTGTAGCAACTCAGCATTTTGATTATGTGATTATTCTATTTGCGAGTTACATGTGCTAGACGTTTTAGTTGTTATTGCCGTTGAAAGTCTTCAGAGGATGTGGTTTTTGTAATATGTAGTTCTTTGTTCATGATTCTATGGCACCAGATCATGTAATTCAAGGAAGGACGATCCTCGCTGAGACCTACACGCTCGAAGCCATTTTAACAATCGATTAGAGAATCTACATTCATCATTAAATATTGCTATTGTGAAATCAATTTATAATGTATTTCTTCCCTTAACTTACATGTTTCTCTTTCTAAGATCTACTTAAATGTAGCTGTTTTCATGTCTTTAGTCAATGTTATGAAAATACGTATTTGTAGTTGTTTATCATCTTAATATCACTTTTTCCCAAATATTTAATTTACTGTTCAACGTACTTAACTTAATTCTTGGTATTTTGATTTTTCTTGAATCAATTTTTATAACTTTCTTAAAGCCAGATTTAATTCTTCTAATATTCATGTTGAAACACCGGTTTTTGTATGATCACTGAAGTTAAGCAACATCGATCTTGGTCAGTAACTAGTGGCCGCTTGGGAATACCAGATGCTGCATATTTGTAGGAGCGATGGTGTTTTGGATAATGACTCGGAATTAGACATAAGAGAGCCGAGTTCTAATTCTAGTCGGCTTCGTTATATTTACTTAGGCGCAAATACACTTGGGAAAATTATGAATCCATCTATTCTCCCTCCAGCAATGGGTTAATTAGTAGGACTTTTATCAGGAAAATATTATTATCTCTAAAAATTTCTGAAACTCTAAAAATATTTTTTGGTTTTAAATAACCTGCAAAAGATTGATAAGTCATGAAAAACTTAGATCAATGAATAGAATGCTCATATATTATTAATAGTTTCAATTTCATTTTTGATTGCACTGGCATTTCCAACATTATGTTTCAATGAACTTATAAGGTCTTGTTTTCTTTTGAATTTATATATTTCTAATGATTCATAGCAAAAGATATATATCTAAAAATACTAATTATGCTGTCATATATATATATATATATATATATATATATATATATATATGCATATTTGATATATATTTCATATGTGCATGTTTCATGAAAAACGACAGACAAGGTACTACGATTAAGCTTTTTATTTAATTTTTCTTGTGTTCGAACGGGTGGACATACAGCGTGTAGAAACTGTCCAATTGTTCTCTAATTACGACGCTTTCGGACATATTTCAGCCATTATCAAATATGATTTTATTTTTTCAATTTAATTGGGTGTGTGCGTATGTGTGTGTATGTGTTCCTAACGGTGTTCAGAATATAAAATATCTCTATAACACTAAAAACATACACACAACGCACACACCCAATTAAATTGAAAAAAATAAAATCATTCTTGATAATGGCTAAAAGTATAGCCGAAGCGCTCGGAATTATAGAACATTTGGACAATTTCGACACACTCTGAGTTCAGAAACACTTGTTCGAACACAAGAAAAGATAAATAAAAAGATTAATCGTAGTACTTTGTCTGTCGTTTTAATGAAACATGCGTAAATGAAGGATTGCTTCCTAAATACACACACACAGATATATATATATATATATATATATATATATATATATATATATATATGATAGGATAACGAATAAATAGTTTATAAATTATCATATCATTCTGTCGGATTCTAATCAATATTTGATCTGTATCTGACCCTAATTCATATATATATATATATATATATATATATATATATATATATATATATGGAGAGGGAGAGAGAGAGAGACAGACAGACAGACAGAGTGGATGAGAGAGAAAGGGAAAGGGAGAGATTTCCAATAGGATGAGCAATACACGAGTCACATAATAAAATTTTACACTACGAAATAAACTACTGTAATTACTTATAATAAATACATTTATGCTAAAACGTACATTGGTATATTCATTATATCTTTAAAATGTAGATTGCAATCCGTGCAACCAAGAGCGTTTGAATAAAATTCGATATATTTAAATTATTTAGAGGCGGATTATTGTTCTCATCTTTGTTCTTTTTACCAGAGAACAACGGCCAAAACCTAGTGATAACAACAACAAAGATGAGGATAATAATTCGTATTTAAATCATGCCAATAATGAAAAGTCCTCATTCCAGAAATTCAGACATACATTATCGAATCGGTGAGATACCCCAATAAATGCAGTCGGGAAAAAAACTACATAAAAACTGAAGGCCGTTTTGAACAACCCAAACGTTGTGATAACAACAAAAATATGTGGACAACAGTCTGTATGAAAATGAATGCAAATAATGATATGGAAAATGTTCGAATGCGCCCTTCGCTATGGTACCTAGACTTGAATTAAAGCGTAGTACTAGTTTAGAGACGAGCTCTAATAACTTGAATTGAATAAGTTGAATTGGCTAGATGTAACCGTAATCTTATGTTAACAATTCTTTCCCTCACACTTCTCACTTGTGGAACGCTCACCCGGCTCCATGCATTCCATTCAACTTCAAAAAATGAAATGCAATGAACAATCGCTATCTTCTCTCCACCTGATTCTTCTTCGTTTGTTCTCGCACCTTAGAAATGTTTCTATTTTCTAATTATTCCACACCAAGTAACTCTTTTTGTCTAATTGGCTTTACTGCCTTCTTGGGGTGAGCTCGATTAAGAAAATCCCAGAAAGAAATGTTAATTGTTCTTCTGAAGGCTATATAAAAATTAGAAAGTCGAAAGTTAGGTCCAGATTTGAGCGTCTTTTGAGCAGAACATCCAAAATTATGGAAATAATTGGTATTTACTGGGGTTTTTCAAAATTAGAAAAAAGTAGGTGAATCGTTCCACAATTCTTATCGTTTGTAACTCTAAGCAAAATTTAGCTCCCATTCACTGTTCTGATAATCTTTTTACACTAGCTGCTTAGTTAAATTAATCGCTGTTTTCCCCAGTCACTCTTTCATTCAATGTGTCCTGTAAGTGATAAATTTTCCTAACCCTTTTTCCACATTATGTGTCCCAGAAATTTCAGCTCTTTCCGATTTTAATTAAGAATCCCCTTTTTGTTTCTATTTTCCTTAAAACTTCCACGTTGCTTACATGTTTCGTCCATGGTATTCTAAACGTCCATGTCAGAAGCACATCTATATTGTCTCAAGTTTCCTCTTCCTCTGTATGGAAATTGTCCATCATTCACTGTGATATTGTTGGACTTATATTGCATAGTAGTTAAGCTCTATTTTCTTTGTTTCTCACAAAATAGCCCTAGATACTTGTTAAAATATTGTTTTATGATAAATTTATTCACGGAAAAATATTCTGTTTATTTTAAGGAGTAAAACATACTGCATGTTCGAACCTGAATCTTTATCTATAGGGATAAAATATGCAACCTACGATTAACGTCGGTAATAAACCTTCTGGGCCGATATAATAAACGTATTCTGTATCGCAGTTGTATATAATCTGCTTTTATTATTTGGATAGTTGTCCATGACCATTGTGTGCAGTTAAAATATTTTTATGGTAATGTAACTCATACTTATATTACTATCAGAGAATACATAGACAGGAAATTTGATGTCTTACATTTACGTAATCTACAGCAAAATTTTCGAAGGAAGACAAAGTTTGCGGTACTGATAATAATTTCATCGGAGTGCGTTTTAAATGATTTTCACGATAAAACATACGCACGCGCACAGATATGATAAAATAAAGAACAAATAGAAAACGTATAGCAATCTAACATGTTTCACTTTTATTAAAGCTTAGTCAGAGATTGAGAGAAAACAGGCAAAAAGATGGCTCTTGGCTATTTTCAAATTTGGGGGTCAATTCTCATTGGTCAGTCACGTATCACGTACATTAAAACCGTAGATAATTCAGTATTTTTGCACGTTTGTAAAGATTCATGTATGTATCCACAGCTACACACACACACACACACATATATATATATATATATATATATATATATACACACATATATATATGAAGAACGTTAACAGCAGGCGCAATGTTTTCGTCACAATTACGCCTTATACATTTGTATTGCTCACGAGTAGAAAATGCTGATCCTTTGACATTATTTGACAGGATTAAATTTGTAAAGGGAATGAACATTAAGGAAAATCCTACAAATTCTAATGATTTTATGGCTGTCGGATACTGTCAGATTTTCACAATATTTCTCATATTGAACTCAAAGTCTTTGATAAGTCAAACCAAAATGTAGACAAGGAACTATTGAAAACATAAAATAAAAACAACAAATCTATTTTAAACTTGAACTAAATATACGGGAACAAATTCATTCCAGAAAGCGATCATAACAGTTATTGTAATTTTCACTGATATTAAAATATTCAGTTGATATTAAATATTGATATTCATGACAGAATTAATTTATTGCTATTAAAATGATTGTATTTGATGTAAACCATAGTAGAGCGTTTCATAGGAATTTTATCAGTGTTTCATTTTTATTATAGCTTTATGATTTGTAATAAATATGTTCATATGTGTCTTAGCTTTATTCTTTTCCATTTTTACTGTTTACTTTTCAATCATTTCCCTCGAAGCAAGGCATTAAAGCCACTAAAACACAGGAAAGTTACTGAGAGTGAAAGAATCTGATAAGAAAATATTGAGGAGAGAGGACAATTAAGAAAAAAAAACAAAATATTAGATGACTATTGACGTTGCATTTGAATTTTTGAAGACCAAAATTGTCTGAAAAGCAAGAAACCGGGTGAGAGTTCTACAAGCGAGAAGTAGGGAAAAATAAACTATCATCTCACAATTTCAAGTGTAAAATGATGAGACCTAGCTGCCAATCTAGTACTGCTCTTAAAGACGTGAAGCCGTCGCAACAAAGAGGAAAGCTCATCTGAAGAATTACCGTGAAAATATTTACAGAAAATGCAGTGGAAAAATGATTGGAGACGAGATGCCATATCGGGACTGATAACATTACATCTTCTTTGAATCCCTAGATACCTCGCAGAAGCACCAGAATAGATGTTGTAGTAATATTCAATGCTTCTTTATTGGTAGTAGGTTTTTTTCCGCTCCGTATTTTATTATTAACATATTTGAATTGTTTTAGATTTCTTTACTATTTTTCTACTAAGTTTTGAGATGAACATAAATCCCATCAGCAAAATAAAAAGAACAATAAAATATTCACTATTACTACTACTACTAAAAAATAACCGTCAATGCTACTATGGCTGTACAATTATTACCAATAGCAATAAACAGTAGTCTCACAATAACAGTTATGAAGTGCTCCTCAAGGAGTAAATATTTGTTGTAGACATTGCCAAAGCTGTGAATCATTACTTTCATTCTCCTGCTGATTTTTGCTTAATCTGATAATTTTCAGCTGAATTCGATTTCCTGCCGTGATGATGTGTTATCTAGTGAAAACGGCAAATTAAAAAGTCTTCTATAAATGATTAAATTTTAATTGCTTAACGATTCTTTAACTGCTTTCTTCCTTTTCGAATTTTTAAACAAGCTTTTCATTTGGATTCATTGAATACTCAAACTTTAGTGGCACCAAATGCTCACAAAAGCTGGAGGACAGGCTTAGCTAAACTATTTCCACATATGAATTAAAACATTAGGATTTTAATGTTTACTTTTATTAGATAAGAAAGTCCAGTCGCATGATCGCATAGGATACATACTCAATACTGACGGTAAATAATCATTGGTATCTCTCTATATTTCTGAGATGAGTTATCATGTACACTATTTACATTATTCGGATTATTGTCCTCATCTTTGTTGCCATATTTATCACAACGTTTCGACCGTTGTACGCTTCAGCCTTCTTCGGGTGGTTGGAATGTCGGACTGAAAACTTTATTTCGCTCGCTAGGGTAGACTGTTCTAGTTCCACGTGCCATGTCTAATGGATGTCAGTTATCAGTTATCTCCTGTTAATTTACCTCTCAAAGTTCTCCACTGCCTTAAACAGGTATTGAACTCACAACTCTTTGGCACAGTGGATAAAGGCGTTGGTTAGATCAGGTACAGGACCCAAACAAAGATGAGGACAATAGTCCGAATAATGTAAATAGTGTAAATAATCATTGAGTTTTACGTTCAATATTTTTCTTTTTTTTTGCTAATTTCCTAATATTAGAGTAAGTAAATTTTGTATCCCTCTTACTCTTTTAAAACGAGATACTTCTCTGTATGAATTAAAAAGAACACGATGGACTATTCGACAACGGAATGGGCAAGAAATATTTCTTCTGTCGATAGAAATGAAGATTTAAGTATACGGACATGCCGACAGTGGTTTGGCCAATTTCGATCGTGAAATGTATCTTTCGAAGATTATTCCCCATCTGTTCAACAGATTTCTATCAATACTGAATTTCTGAAAACCGTAATTGTGAAGACCCCAAAGCAAATGCATGAAAATTAGAAAGAAAAGTCATTCTTATTTCGATTAGGAAACACGTTCATGAAGTCGGAAAGAATTTAAACTTGGTCAGTGAGTTCCTTATCATTTGACTACTTCTCAGTTTGATCAAAGTGTTATACTATGCCACTGAAGAGTAGATTTGTCCCCGAAACTTTCTTGGGTAGAAGCATCGGCAGTGACGAAATGCGTGTTTTCTATAATGCTATTTAACAGAAAGACAAAGGATATTCCACCCGGAAGCCGGGATTGCACTCGAAAAAGCAATGGCCTGTTTTTGTTAAGATATGTAGATGATCGTCTATCATCAAACGGTAAAAAAGAAAAAAACTTGAATCAGTTAATGGGGAAATATTATCAGTTGGAAGCATTACACGAAAATTTACAGAAAAAGCGCTTCTCGTTACTCGATAATGTAAGACCACATAGTAAAGAAAGTTTTTGACATACCCCCCCTTATTTGAGTTTGTTCTATTTGACTATCATCTTTTCAAATCATTGTATCAATATTTTTTAAGGAAAGAAGAATTTCATGGCCGAGGGATTAAAAAATTAGCAAATTGATGAGATTATGTTATCGGTAATTAGGGTAAATTCATCTTGTTTGATCAAGTAAATTAAGACCAAAAGAACTATTCCATTTTTAAATATATAACTTTTCTTCCAATCAAATCTTATCCTGATTTGGGTTTCTTTACCTAAAACTATTTTTATTTAAAACAAAAATGAATATTAAGATTTTAAGAAAAAGCTGAAGTTTCTATCAACACAACAGTAAGAAAAATAAAAGTAATTTAATTTCCAATTATTTTAATAAAATTCAATTTCTCATTCTCTCCATTCATTTCCATGCTATCTATTTCTATTACAAAGTACTGGCCTGTTCTCTTGGATTCATCTTATAGCCTGTCGTAATTTGTTTCATGTTTTTGACTTCCTGTGATTAAAAATTTTCATTTTTTTTTTCAAACTTTATTTGGATTAGTACTCCAATTCATGTTATTTATGTATCATTGTGACGAAAAGGCCAGAATGGGGCTGATTCTTGGCTATATAATGGAGAGTATTCAAGTATTTCCTCCTAATTTCAATTGGTTGTTATCTCAAAAATCCAGGTCATCTTCAGGAATGAGAATTAATGTATAAGGAATCGGTGAGAATCGAACGCACCATCACTATCATCGAGTTTGTCTTTCCAAATAGACAACACAGAACAAATGGATACTAGAGTTTAAATATATCCATAAAACATTTCTTTGTTTTCGTTGACGACCCGACACACCCGATATTTCTTTTATTTATATGCACTAGTACTTAGTTAGTTGCAATATTCGTTACATTTTTTCGATGAAGCATTGTAAATAGGTATTTTTCAGCAGTATTTCTTTTATCATAATTTCAGTTGCTTTTTAAAAAATCATAACGCTTACATTTGTTTTTCATGGCCTATTTGGTAAAGCAGAATGTGCTGTCATATTGAAATGGCGGTCTCAGCAGATTGTAATGTATCTCTGAAGATCTTTAAAAAAAACTATCAGAATACAAGGATCTTGAAATCTAAATCTTAAAAATGAGAACATCAAAAATCCTTGTTGTAGTTGGAGCTCTCAGATTGGTTGGAAAAGATTCCAGTAGACTAATTGAAGGGATTCCTGGTAGCCTAGGTCATAAAGAAATATAAAAAAAATGTTCTCACTTGTACAGCCTATACCTTACAAAGGACTATGTAAAATATGAGAGATTTTTTTCAAAATTACTCAGTGGAAAATGTCATGGTGCCATTTAGGACCCGAAAAGAAATGAGTACACACCAGAAATAAAAGGAAATATAATAATAATAATAATAATAATAATAATAATAATAATGCTCCTCCAAATAACAATAATAATACTGTAAATTATTCATTTACGAAATTGAAAAAATAATATTTATATTACTGTATGTTACTGAGACAAACTCTTGAGGACAAGCGATTTCAGTTTGGATGCTTAATTTGTGATCAGCGATATTAAGTTGAGAGAAATTCTGTGATATTTTTTAAAATATATAATAAGTATGTTATTTGAAAATTGATTCTTCTGTGTTAAATCTTATAGAAGGTCATTACTTTTGTTTGAACTCAGGCTTCGTTTTCCATTTGACAATTACATGTGGCATCAACTTCTTAAACACCAGTATGATGCCATTACAAAGCCTTGGTTGGATCAGATTCCGTAATAGCCTTTTAGGCACCCTCATCTTGAGTTCAAGTCTATGTAAAGGTAATTCCGGATCTGGAATGGTATCCAATAACCTGTAGATATGAGATGTTTCTTGGAGGGACTGCAAAAGTTGGTCATTCACACTGCTTTGTTCTTTGGAGCCAGTATTGCTCTATCACATAACCAATGGTAGTTTGTAATTATGTTGGATGTTTGGGAAAAGCTTGGCCTTAAGATCATTAGCAGTACGGACAACATTACAGAGCAGGCTAATGGTCATCTATCCACTGGCATCTAAAAGTACGTCGCCATTGCCAAGTCTAAAATGTTGCAGGAGAACTGAGTTGACAGCTGATCTCCAAATATTTGTTCACTCATGTTAGTACTCAGAGCCAACGTTCAAATATGTCACCACAACAGAGAAGATTTGAGACATGCTCTGACTTCATCAGCTCTGGTCACTTGTGGTATAACCGGTAGTGTTTGCTTAAAGTCTTCAGATAGCATGAGTGTTATACATCCCATAGGCAACTGACAATTCACCTTTGGAGAATCGGACACTGACAACAATGATGTCATAAGATCTTTGGTCCAGAAGCAACATTCATTCGCTCATTTTCATCAATATATGCACACAGGGCATTGTGATTATATGATGTTTCTTTCGACAATTCTGTGTGTAAGGCATCTGTTCCAGTCCGATGAGTTTTGGGCAATTCATATGTCGGTAAAGCATTACTTCACATAGAAACAACATTGTTTTCCATAACAATTAACATCCTGTTGTAAATTTCATCACTGAAAGCTATTTCTATACCTGGAAATTAGAAATGAGCTTGGTGCTGAAAGTTTTTAGAGAAGCTATCCCTATACTTATGCCACAAAGAGGCAGGTTCAGTTACTTCGCATGTTTGTTATAGGACAGCAAAAATCGACCTAAGATTCTCAGAGGATTGTGACACAATACTCTCATCTATTGTTGGATCCAACTGGCCATCATGTTCAAGCAAACCTCGACTCTTCTCGGTAGATCGTAGAAAACAGTCCATTTACAACAAGAAGGGTGAAGAAGAAAACGAAGTTAAAATACCTCATTACTACAGATGTATCTGCCTATTTGATACTGGGTTAACTCATCTTGGCTATTTTCCTGCTGTAACTCAAACATGGCCGCATCTGATCCCTTGTTGATGTACTTGCAAACATACTTGATGGATTTCAGTGAGTTGAAGAACTCAACATTAATGTGGGCATTGAATATCTTTGACAGCAAGGGGCAATAGGTTACTATCCATCGGTTGTCAACCTTATGTTGTCCAAACTTTGCTGAAAACCCACAATCATCCAGGATTGTATGCCTGTAAGAAGGGTATTCGTCATTACCATTTTGTATTTCCATGAGAAATCTCTTGGGAAAATTTTAGCATACATGGTTCTTCAGACATGGTGAGTTGAGGTTAATGCCTCTCCAATATGAGCCATGTACCATGTTTCTTTTAAGAATTTCTTAGAGTTCCGTGTCTGTCAATGGATTTGGAAACTCTACCGAAATTCCTCTCTCAGTTTCGTTACAGTGAATTTTTGTTGCCAGCTAAAGCAGAATATGAGCATGTAGAAGCGCCCATTTTTGCCACTCAGTTATGTAAATGTAACACTTTACGGACCAAAATGTTTTCCCTTTTTAATAAAATCCATGAGATTCTCCAACTTCCGGCGGAAAACTCTAGCAAGGAGGTTAGATCTATCTTTGGCACTAAGATGAAGGACATATCGAAAGTGATGAAGATGATTGAATGTGTTGCCACGCTTCATAAAATGGTGCGCGTAGAATTCATTACACGATAACTCTTTGTTTAACATATGCTCAGGATTGCTCGGATTTCGATGTTTAATAGTTAATCTTCCCCATTAACAAATAGTAGAACATACTGAAGTGCATTGTAAATCTATGTGTCTAATTAATTCGTTGAAGCCTGTTGTCCCGTCCATTTAGAACAATGTCTCTCTTGTTATATAGGTCACCATGGAAAATCAGTGCTATTTCACTGCAGGAGAATTCATTAAACCGTTCCGAATGCTGTCCAGTATGTCGCTTGTCTGTATCAATGGTCACATTAAAGTTGCGAGTAGGATCACATTCCAGAGCACATTTAAAGCTTTTGACATAGATATTTCTACAATGCATCATCTCTTGCAGTCTTAGTGTAATAACACCTGGCCGTCTGTTCTTGGAAGGTGCCAACAAATTATAACTGAAGAAATTGTGGCTCTTCATTTGTTAGTGGCCGTGGGGAGCCAAGCCTATGGTACACCTGACCCGGCATTTTAAAAGTAGGCGCGCAACCAGCTTCCCTAATTATGTTATTTGAAAATCACAATGTTTTCCAAAAGTGTTTTGACTCTGGAGTTGTGCCTGAAAAAAAGAAACTTCAAAGGCTGTGGCGGATCTTCCAATAATGACTTTGCCATTCGAACCATTGCCATTGAAGGAGTTTTTCCTTCAAACCTCTTGATTTCATATTTGCTATAGACTTTAGACATAGAGACTGTTGTCACTTTCTTTTCAGAATTGTAGCCATTCTCTGGCTGATAAATAAAGGCAGCAGGGTGCTACCGCTCACAGGTAAGGGCAGCATCTCTTCGTTTGCTAATTTTCTGCTAGCAGCCGACCTAGCTCTTTTAGACTGCAGTCTCTTTGCTCGAGAGTCTCAGCTGCCCTGCAAGGGGCGGACCTAAGTCTGATTACCCGAAGTCTTTTCTGTTTTTGCTCAGGAGATTCAGTTGATCTGTGAGCGGCAGACCTAGCTCTGGCTTCCCGAAGGCTTTCCTGTATGTGATCTTCTGCAGCCCCCCCCCGGTCCTTTCAGCATGCAATCTTTCTTCCCTTTGATCTGATGTTTCAACTGCCCGATGTAAAGAATTTCGTGCCCTTTCGGGCTACAAATATATTTCTCTCTGTGTTCCGGTATCCTCCATAGCTCCCCTTAGAGAACACTTGCGTTTACTTAGTCTTGATTTGCTAAAAGTCTTGTTTGCTTTCGTTCCTCATTTTCCATTCTGCCACATATTTTTGTAGTGTTACATTAATATTGCGTTTATTGTTCATTTTTATGAATAGATGTTTTCTTTTTAGAGAATTTATACATGAATATATACCATTATATATAATTGTTGTAACCTAGAAAGTTTTGCTGAATGAGGAATAAACAAACCGGAGGTTGGAAATGAAATGGTAATCTTTATAACATCAACACGATACAATACTCGCCTAAGGCGTGAAGTAGATAAACCACTGATAGGGGTGGACTACTTAGACAGCATATTACAATATTTATTTCTGTCAAATATACAGAAAATGTGGCACAAGGCCTAAAAATGGGGATGGGGAAAAAAGGACGGTTTTCATCTGTCTTAATTTTAAACTTAGCTATCCACAAGCACTGACTCAAACATACAAACAATATTCCTAACACCAAAACAACACATTCTTACTAAACTCTCTTACTACATCCACCATGATACCTCATTGTCTCAATGAACAAAAAACCTAAATAGTACCCATATGTACAAATCGTCGTATGTGGGGGGAATAAAACAAAAAATTAAAAAGATTCCCAATGAGTATATTCAATATGAATTAATCTATTTACAAGAAACTAAACAAAATCATTGTTAGTAATAAAAAAAAAGCCCACAATACTTAAATGTGGCAGAAACATCAGTTCACTGGACGAAATCAATGCGGGCCTATAAAAATACAAAATACATTCATTGATCCCTAGCACTCATACTGACATACACTCATCCAAATACGACAACAGAAAACGAAACACAGGCGAAAAAACGAAAATCGCTTCGCATCCACCAGAGAACCGACATCACTGGCCACCTAACGAGGGAGGGAATGGGGAATTAAACTAAAGAAAAAATAAGGACAGAAATAAAAGGGGCCAATGAGCAGACACACCCTATTTAAGTTAACTGGAAAAAAGGAAAAAAAACTTAAGATTCAAAAACTAAACCTACACTAACCTAATTTCGGGATGGGTTGCCTAAGTTCAACCCAGGAAGAACAATATCCGGATGCCTAACCGGCATCAAAATGCCAGTCTAAGTCAGCCCCTTTTACTCGGCACAACCGCGCAAGTGTCACCAGCCTCTTGCCAAATTCTGATGAGGTGTGCCGCCGATTTTCCGTCCTAATCTTGACTTTAAGCTGATGCTTAAAGATCAAGATCAGTTGGGAAGATTGAAATTCTCGCCCTCATAGAATTCCTTCTTATGCATCGTCCAAAATCACGACTCCCATAACCCCTAGTAAGCAAAAGAACACATATTTTTCAGCCTTTGTCATCTGCGGCACCACATTGCTACAAACAGAACTGGCTTCAAGGACAAAGAACTTTCATTGCAGCATGCGGACCATGAGGCCTTCAACAAACTTGCACAACGGCGCTACCACCATGCAATGGAAGAATGCGTAACCAATGGTCTGGATTCCCCACTACAGAGACGGCGGTTTGGAGATTTCTCCAAGCCCGCTGAACAAAGTCTTTTGGCGACCCAGAAGACCCCACGAATCACCAGCCAGGTGAGTGATACCTCATCGTTATTGAGGCATTTCAACCCGGGCGCCCAATGCCACATTGAGTGAGGTCGTCAAACAGCTCATCAGGCAAAACAAACCCCCCACCCCGACTAACACTTGATATAATGCTCTACGAGACAACGCCTAGACGTTGGAGAGGCCATCCGACGCCCATAAAAGGCGTTTCAGAGCATTACGACATTCACGATAGAAGGAGCAAACGATGCGCCTCCTCCTCGCTCGAGTGCACACTTCTCAGGATGGGAAAGTTTTACGGGTATCTTCTTTTTCCAGAAGGCGCCCTCCTCATCTGATCCGCGACAACTTCGATGTAGGAACCAGATGCGAAGCATATATTGGCATACCCAGACCGCCTATTGATGAAGGCAACAAATCTCTCGAGATACCACAAGAAAGAGAACAAGAGCCTTACTAATGATATTAGTGTGGTATACGGAAGTGGAAGTACAGAGAGTCGGTAAAGGAGAATCGAGTAGATGTGTGAAACACATACTTCCGCCCTCCCCTTCAAGGGAAGATTCTTCCGAGACCACAAATTAATTGCGATTTCGGCCTTCCCTCGCACCTCCAACCAATTCATTTTGAACTGGATATCAGGACCGAAACAGACGCCGAGTATCTTGACCGGACCATCCGTCCAGAAGAAAGGTCCAGGAAGAGAAACACACTTCAACGTACTCAACCGCAAGCCAACAGACTTATCGCGGTTGATCTTGGCCCCTCTCACCACCTCATAACCACTGATCTCTTTGCTGACTTCGTCAATCTCGGCTCTTCTCGACACAAGAACCGAAACGTCATCAGCATAGGGAGAATACCTGGCTGAGGTGGTAGCCCCAGGCAGGGAAATTCCGGATTCGCCTTTAACGTGCGAAGGAAAGGTTCCAACGCAAAAACGTAAAGCAAAAGCGAAAGTGGACAACCTTGACGAATGGAGTGAGAAAAAAAAAGTTCCTGAAATTAATCACGAAAAGCCTCACACATCCGGCAATGTGACGCGATATGTCGCTGAGATGCATTCCGAGACGGCTCTGAGCGCAATCCTGCGGCCATATTCGTCGCTTCAGAGGACATTCTTTTTAACCTAGCCCTAACTACCAGAGCTTGATCCTTGATAAGCAAGGAGGACAACTCTGCCTTAGCTAAGGCTATTTCCCCACAATCACGGAATTTCACTGACCGATCTACTTTTTGCTCTAAAGCCGTTTGCGCCGCTAATCTATCTAGATCGACGGCTTAAATCAGCAAGTAAATTATTTTCGATTTGAAATTGTCCACCAGGCATTCCCAACAACCGCCCCCACGTCAATTCCCTTTTTATCATTAGTAGCAGCTGATCCCGGAAATCCTGCTCACCAAATAGTGAGCAGTTTAATTTCCAGTATCCAGTCAACCTAACCTTAGGCTTATCTAAGTTTACACGGACCCGCACAAGCCTATGGTCCGTATAAACTATATAATGAAAACTTGGACACCCTAAGAGTCGATGTAGACTCTCCTAACTAAGAATCGGTCGAGGTAGCTAGAAATATCCCCAGCATCCGAGCCTCTACTATTTGTCCACTTCCAAACTACCTCTCGAGGGTGCTCATTTCGGTACGTATCGACAAGATCAAACCTGTCGATAAAGTCACGAAATGGTTTCACGTCTCGGGTGTAAGCACCCGAATTTGGCCCTATACGATCTATATCGTGGTCAAGGACGAGATGTCAAAAACGGCTCAACCTGCCGAAACAAAGCATGCTGTTCAGAATGGACACTGGGCGCATAAACCCCAATGAGACAAAGAGCCTTATCCTTTACGGTAACATCCAGCACTCAAAGCTTGCCCGCTGGATCTGCGAAGACAAGGGTACACGTAGCCTTCAAAGACTTGCTCGCCAGCCAAGAGACACCTCTGGAACGACCAACAAAACATGCTGAATAGAGGGAGAACCTCCTAGACTCCGCCCTCGGACCATCAGATTAGCTAACCAGAGAGCCATAATGAAACCGATTAGTGTTGCTCTCCTGCATTAAATATGGACGGGGAAAGGACACCAACGGCCTATCATATTTCTAGTTCTATACAGAGAGGGGTGAACAAAAAGCGGGAACCTCCCTGAACAAAATTGTTGCAATTTTTTAACAGTGTCGTTATCAAAGCAGGCCACGGGGGGAAACATGCCAAAGACTTCATTTGCCTCTGCAACCATGGCCCAAATTTGTTGACCGGTTTCAGCCCTTCTGATGACAGTTAAGACCTTTTTAGCGTTGGGGAAGTTTCTGAGGTCTTCAATGTCTAAATTGTTGATTTTTCTGAAATTTATTAGGGATTTGATATTTCTCATTTTATTGGAGAATTGCAGGGCCTTGTCCTCTAGTTGTTTAGAGACTCGGCATACGCCTTTCCCTGTGTTAAATATGGGTTTGGGTTTTATATGGGATGAAGGGTCTATATTTTCAGGTGAAGGGTTTCTTTGCCTTTTAGGATTGTCAGTCTTTTTTGGTGTTGCTGCAAGATTTTTTTCCAGGGGATGGTTTAGGGCTAATGGTGATAGTGGAAGTTTTTTCTTTTCCAGGTGAAACCGAAATGGGGCCTTTTTCAATGTTGTCATTTTTGTGGGAGATGGAGATGAGGATCTTAGGACTGGAGGAGGGGTGCCAGATTTTCCTTTGTTTAGTTTAAGCGACTCTTTGAGTTGGCGCAGTTTTTCGGCTTTCTCGAATGAAGGTGTATATTTTTGCTTTTGTTGCCGTAATTTTTCTGAATAGCTGGTCGGGGAGGCACCCTTAGTACTACTTGAGGTAGTGGAACTGTTTGTGTCTTTTCCCGTTGGGGCTTCCCTCTAGCTTTACCAATAACATGCCGTTCCCCCTTTTTCCTCCTCCACATCCGCACTAGCGGCGGGCGAAGGCTTTTCGGGGAGTGGGGGCGGTGAGACCGAGAGTTTTACCACACCGGTTCCGGCTGTTGGCATGCCCACTACAGGCGTGATGGAAACAACAGACTCAGCTCGAGGGGGATTTGTGTCGGTGGGGGCCAGAACTCCAGAGGCCTTCATCTCTGGGCAGGAAGAGGACAGGTGACCAGTATGTCCACACTTCCAGCAAGCCGGTCTTCGACCTGTTACTATGATCGGCATCCTCTGGCCCTCAACATGGAGATGGAGACGAAGGCCTTTCAATCCACCATCAATTCAAAACTCCATCTCCCGGTCATATCGTCGGAGGACGCACTGAGTATCTGGCCAAATTGGCACAGATAGGCGGCCAAGTGCTTGCCGACAATCTGAGGGGGAAACCTCATAAGCTGAAACGTTGGTCCTACGTCTCCCTTGATATTCGGTCCTCAGTATCAGTTCTTTTGTAATTAGGTCCCGAGTGCTCACCGCTTCACAGTCGACAGGCATGGGTACCAGTATGTCACACATTTCCTTTAGTGACTGTGTTTTAATCCCCAGGGACGTTAATGACTTTATGACAGTGTCTTTAGTGTAGACCGACACAATTCTTTTTTCAAACTTCTGTAGCTCCTCAAGATTTGTCAAGAGCACATCTTTTGTAACAAAATGGGCGTAGCTTTTAGCTTTCTCAAGGAACTCCGTAATGTTGATGCTGTACTTAGGAGAGGACGAACAGCAAGAGGGCGTCTCCCCGGCCGCTACTTTGTCATCTTTGTTGGTGTTCTCGGTTGTCAGGTCTTTTCTTGTATTATTGTCTTGTCCATTTTCAGTTTCCATATTTTCTTTATTTTGGGTACTCTGGCCTGATTCGGCCTCCATATTTTCAGCAGGAATGGAAGAATTTTGACTCTTTTCCGCTAAACACTTCTTGAACTTTTTGGCCATTATCGGCCACCATACTTGTTGACAATTCATTTGACATATCAGAAGTTTTATTTTCTTCTGATTTATCGATTAGCTCAGTCTTTTTTTTTTCTTTGTACTAAATAAGTTTTTTTTCTTCTTGGGAGCCATTTTTTAATACACTTAAAAAGCCTTTTTTATAATTTTTTCTTTTACAAAAATAAAGTATAAAGAAATAAAAGGTTAAATAAATCACTAAAACAAATACAATAAGACAGTTAGATATGCAAAAGACAAAACCTTCGTAAAATAGAGACAAGAATAAAACGTTGAACTCTAAAAAAGCGCACAATAATTAATATACAAAACAGTTACAAATTTCCTTTTAAAAAGGATTATACAAAAAATGAGTTAAACGTACGAAAAGGAATAAAAATAGACAAAGAAATAAATGATACAGTAATAGGACTAGAAAACGAAAGGAAATGCGGAACTAATACGAAACTAACAAATCACAAAAACAAATATGGCCGCTAAAAATACCAAGTCTGGCCGTTAACAAAGAAAAACAAAAACGGAAAAAAACGGTCAGATTATACAAAAATTACAAATACAAGCAAATTAAAACAAATATATATATAGAAAATATTTAACAAGTACAAAACAGAAGACTTAACGGATATTTAAAAAGGGAAAACAAAGAACAAAAAAACAAAGAACAACAAAGAACAATATAACGTAAACAAAGAAAAAATAAAGTCTAACGTAAATAAAAAAAAACTATAAACTTTAGCAGGGGATTACATAAAATTAAAAAAGAAAACGGAAAATATAAAATATTAATTTAAAAATAAAATCAAAAAGCTAATAAAAGAATGAGAGGCGAAAAAAAGAAAAAGAAAAAAAATAGGGAGGGTAAGAAATTGAAAAAGAAAAAAATCAAAAAACTTTTAAATAATCTGTCAGTCGAAAATGAAAACGTAATAAAAAGTAAAATAAAGACAGACTTAACAGAACGAAATGGAGATCACAAATTAATACAGGTAATAGTATCGCAAATACGACGTGGCAAAGAAACTGGTCAGTAAGAGGTCTTCTTAGACAGCATAGTACCACCACTAACATTAGTGTCCAATGTATTTATCAGGACTGGAACATAACCATTAGTTAGTGGCTGTGGGGATACAATCCTATAGTACACCTGACCCAGAATTTTAAAAGTGGGCGCGTAACCAGCTTCTCTAATAATGTTAGTTCCGAATTAAATTATTTGAAAATCACAATGTTTTCCAAAAGTGTTTTGACACTTGAGATGTGCCTGAAAAAAGAAACTTCAAAAGCTGTGGCGGATCTTCCAATAACGTATTTATATGAGGATTGGGACATACATATTAGTGTTAATAGATATGATATATTACAATAATGTTTGAAATTATTTTTTGGAGTATTACGTTCATTATTCGTTTATTATCCATTTTTAAGGATAATTTTTTAAAATTATTTTTGTTCAAGAGTATATTATACACTTATATGGATCTCCACTAATTTGACGGAAAATGGTATACCTATTGATTTAACTTAAAAAATGAAAAATCGGTTTTGAAGCATTCTTTTTAGCTTTAATTCAAAGGTAAAAGCATAAATGTACTATACATAGTAAGCAAAATACTTTGGTGTATTTAAAACCGAATTTATATTGATTGGAATAAACATTATGCTTTCTTTTTTAATAAAAGGTATGATGCCATTTTGAGACATTTGTAAACAAAAGTTAAATTCTCCATTTTGTAAAAATAAAATATACATGTTTCAAAGGTTATCTGAGTAAAATTAGAAAATATACAGTTTACTTAATCTAATTTGAAATAAACACTACTTAATGTTTTTAGCATAAAAACTTAGTAGAAAATAAGTGAAGCATTTCTTAACTACGGTGACTCTTTTGTCAGGTATTGATTCATGGTATTGACAGCTTAGGTCAGGAAAATTCATCATAAGTGACAAATTTTACGAATTTTAAGTGAAATTATTTAACTACCCCGTAATTTTTACAAATTAACAAATATTTTAAGCAATCTAATATTTTATTAGTTATTAGGCACTTTAGCTTTATATCCGTACGTTTGATGATGCTTTCTGGAAAAATAATAACAAATTTAAAATACTATATAACAATAAAATAAATTTAAAATTTCATAACCAAGATAATATAAAAATTAATATAACATAAAATTTCATAAATAAGAGAGCTACCTATAATTTTTACGTACATCTCTTATGAAATATTATGGAATTTTAAACAACTCTTAAAACACGTGACATTTCAATGATAATGTCACCATATTCGATTTTAGGGGGCACCTCGAGGTGGTGTAATGGTTAGCAAGCTTGTCCCGCTAAAACAATTACGACTTAGTAGTGAGTTTGATCCTCACTGGGTGCCCCTACTTTCGGCCTTGTGCCACATCTAAGCTACGCTTGGAAAATCAACATCATATTCGATTTTGGTTATACTAACAATATGGCACTACTTGAATGTTTTCAATTATCCTAGTTTTCTTTTCGAATCTTACAAATTATATTGTATTACATAATTTACATTACATAACTTTTAAATTCCAATAAGGAAAACTTGTTAGAATTGACGCTTCTCTTATGTAAAGTTAGGTACCTCCACGAAATCGCTACAAAAAGAGCATAGCTTGATGAAAAAGATGCCAACCTTGCCGAAAACTAAATTTTATTGTCTAAATGCTTATGTTATTATTAAGAGGAAAGACCAAAGTTTTTTTTTAATTATTTTTAAAAATTTTTCCTTCTTTTTAGAACATTCTAAATTTTGATTAAAAAAACCTTTTTTCTATTTGTATCAGCGGAACTAGTAAATAACATAGACAATTTTTAGCACGTTTTTTTGGTATGACACACATTAATTTGAAAAATCGTGCAAAAATAGAAATAATTATCGGATGTTAAGGAACTTTCAGGAACTATTCACAGATGATCGAAATTATTATAAATATGGTTTTTTTATGAAAGTCATGGTAGAAATATTTTAAAAAATATTTATTACCCCCCATAACTAATTTTATGAAAACGCTAGAAATTGATCGCATCGGTTTTAGTGAGTACAATAATTAAAAGCACAGGGCTTTGAGGAATGCAAATCATGTTTTTTGTTTTTAATTGGATACGCAGTACCTGAAAATCAGCTCTGAATTGTAACATACAAAACTCAATAAAACGAAGATATTATTTAATTTCAAATGCTTTTATTTGCTTTTAGTTGTTTTTATGAATGTGGACAATATTTTCTGAAAGCAAAACTTTTTTCGATGAAAAATGAATTTTTAATACAATTATTTGTTATTTCATTAATTATAAAAGATTTTACATTTAAGTTGTTAAAATATTATAAAATTAGTTAAAAGCCGCATCGGCTTTCATAAGTGTCCTTATGAGATAGATCTTTTTTAGCGCGTTGTAAATTGTATCATTTTGACTAATCAGAAGATCCCCAGTAATTAAGAAATGTAATTTTGTGCTTATAATCGAGCTGTAATTATAAAATACGGAAAACCAACCAGAATATAATTAAGTTGCGTTATTTGAGTTAAGCATTGTTCTCCGCTGTTAAGGCCTTTACTTTTGCGAAACACGTGTGGAGAAGTTAATTTGATTTTTCAATTTCAACTGAGAAGGGTACCTACAAGTATCAGTATCATCTTATGAAATTTATATGATCTTATTTTTATATTAATCTCAGTTACGACATTTTTCCATAAATGAAATCTCAAAATTAATAATAAAATGAATGCAAATACAAATAACAGTAGAATGTAATAAATGTACATAAAATTATAGTATTTTATGTACAATTCTGATAAAATTTCATAGGAAAGGTACCTATAAATTAATTAGATACCTTTCTTAAGAAATATGAAATTTAATGTCACTCTTAACAGTTTTATTTTAATTTCTTTACAATATATTTCCCATAAAGCATCATAAACGTAAAGGTGAAAGCTAAGTACAAAAAAAAAAAAAAGTTTTCGTTAAAAATAACGGGGTAAATAATTTGTTCACGTAAATGTAAATTATTTCACTTTTCTCCTTCCGTAGAACAAATTAGCCTCATGGAATTCGTAAATATATCATTCATCACATGTCAAGAGACGCGAAAGTTTATGACCTGCTTTGTTTTATTTTCAAATTACATCTTTTGGCAAAAAAAGCTAAGTTAAGTTTGGTTCAAAATATTTTAAATAAACATTATAATTTCTGATTTTCTTAAAATAAGTTTTGAAAAATGATAATTGATATTTAAAAAAATTTCAAAGTCAGATTTCCAGTTTTTTAAAATGGAAAAAATGGTCAATTTTGCTGACTCAAAAAACTTTTTTTTAACGAAAATTTCGGACGTGCTCGGAACGATTAAAAATGGAAAAAATACCCCAAAAATACTTTGACCTTTCCTCTTAATAATAACAAACATTTAGACGATAAAATTTTGTTTTCGTCAAGTTTGGCGTCTTTTTCATCATGCTATGCTCTTTTTTTAGCGATCTCGTGGAGGTACCTATGTAAAGTGAAGTAATTTCTAACATTTCATGTTGGTAATGTTTTTTTTAACTTTTCAACTTATTTTCATCAATTTATTTTCTACGCATTAAAATTCTATGATTCTAAACCATTTAATTTAAGAAAGATACGCTATATTGGAAATTAAATTTTTTTGTAAATTCTAAACAAAAAAATAATAAAATGTAAATTATGATTTCTCTTTCTAGGTGTGCTTGTTATTGTAAGAGAGAGAAAGAGAGAGAGAGAGAGAGAGAGAGAGAGAGAGAGAGAGACGCACTGGCACACAAGCTCACACACACCCAGACAGACACAGACACGCAGACGATCGCTTTAACCTGAAGAATAAATCATTCTTTACTCCAAATTGAACAGTAGCAGTAATAGTGATTTTTTTCTCTCAAACTGATCGTAATATTAATAATGATTCGATATATGCATGTTTGCGAAAGTATTTGTTACAAAATTGAAAGGAAAATCACTTTAATATTAAATGAAGAAAAAATACTAATGACATAATATCTATACAAGTCGACCTGGCGTAAAAGTTGACCTCATGATTCTTAGGTCGAAATTCTGAGATAGGCCTATACCTACTGTATACATCGACCCCCAAACATATTGCAGGCAAATGAAATTAAGCTGCAGCATATGATAACTTGTACCAAATCTACATCAGGCCATACCATTTACCTGCGTATTGATACACTAACCGTAATATATCTCTATATGCTTTGTATAGCAAACAACCTACAATACGTATAACTTAACGAACTTTTGACGTGTTTATCAGACCTACTGATAAACACATTAACTCCAACATCAACGCCTACAAAATTTCAATACCGTAGATTACATATCATACCAGGTAGTTTTTTGACAATACTGATACGTATCGTATATTATTGTATTACTCATCCGCTATTTGCATCAGTGATGTAAACAAACAAGCAGTGAAGCCACAAAATCTCATCTGGCGAACTGCAAAACTATGGCTATGTGTGGCACCCTGCATTATTAGAAAAACTAAAAAGAGATATTCATAGAAATATGATTTAATTTTTATTCGGTTTATTAACCAGTTGTTAGTTATTTAGAGACGAAGAATAATTGAGCTTTGAGAATAATTCTCTAATTGTATTTAGGCGATCCGAAAGAAAGAGGAAGGAAAAAAAAAAAAAAGAAAAAAAAAAAAAGAGAAATAATAAAAAGAAAGAGAAAGAGGAATAGATAATACAAAACCCGGTCATAAGCAAAACAGGTGTCAAAAGATATCCAGGTCAAAGTACCTGACCGAAATCCAGGGAAATAGAAATTGTTATATTTGGTTGAAGAAATAGAGTTTAGAGATAATAAAATAAAACAAAAAAAAAAAAGAAAAGAAGAGGAAAGACAGAAACATAATACGAAACAAGTTCGTAAGCGAAAACACACACGTTCGACCGGCACAAAATTATCAGGTCAAGCACTTGAACTAATTCCGTGTCCGCGTAGGATGGAAGTTTGTTAAAGTTGGCTGAAGCAATAAAGATTTTAAGAACAATGGAAAAAAGAAATATTAATCAGTGACAAACGAAAAGGGTGTCATTGAGTTGATAAGTGACCGCTGGAATTGTATATATTAGTATACAAATCCTGACCAGCTCTAGAGTTGAAGATAAGAACCACCCACGATGATGAGTGAAGATATTTTCAATTCAGATAATTAAGATTTTGCTAACAGGCCTGAGCGAAAAAAAGAGGTGAAAGCAATTGTTTTAGCTCACAGAGGGCCCCGGCAGGACGAGAAAAATTCTTCCTGAAGTCACATCTAATTAGCGGCGGGCTATTTTGACAAATACCACGTATACGAACAGGACAATTTAAATTTTGTTTTTTTAAACAAGGTGTTTCTTCCCCAGAACAAAGCCCCGGATTGACCACGCCCGATTGGAGACGTCACGAAGGAGGGAGAGACGCCCGACCAGAATCTCATTAGCCGAGAGCGGTCACGTGATGTGCGAGGAAAGAGGAAGGACGCTCGACCAGGACCCCATTGGTCGAAAGCGGTCACCTGACATACGAGAGACCAGGGGAAACGGGTATGCGCCTCCCCCCCCAGAGGTACTGTGAGGAAGTAGGAGTGAAAGTAAGCGCGATAATGGGAAATCAGAAATAATGCGACTTTTGGAATTATCAAGAAAACCCTGGCGCCGACAGACCCACCCCAGTTTGTTACGGCGTCAATAAAAGCAGGACCCCAATCGACAGAAATCAGTTCAGCCCCGGACGACAGAGAGTTAAGTTTGTTACGGTTTTTTGGGTATATATGAATATAACTAGTGAGCGAGTCAGAAGGACTTATTTCCCTTTATAGTCGACCAGTAGAAGGTTGACCAATCAGAAGCCGCCCAACACTGTATTCGTAGTGTATAAAGGCGGCCATCTTGTTTCCTCCTACCAGAAGGACAAAAGGCGACCAGGAGAAGGATGAACTACACTCTGCTGTGATATCCACTGCGAACCTAAAGTACGCTTTCCTACTGTCTCCGAAATATTCACTGCTCACCTCTAGATTCAATACTCAAGGACGACCGTCATGGAAATGTCTAACACAGTTCAGCCCCGGACGACAGAGAGTTCAGTTCAGCCCCGGACGGCAGAGAGAAGAGTTCGGACCTTGACGAGTTGGAGCTGCAGCCCGAAAGTCGATGAGAAGTTAAAGTTCAGCCCCGGACGACAGAGAGAAGAGTTCAGCCCCGGACGGCAGAGAGAAGAGTTCGGACCTTGACGAGAAGAGTTGCAGGGCGGACGAAGAAGAAGTTACTTGCAGTTGCGCTTAGAAGAAGTTGAAATCAAACTCAAGCCGAAGTGAATAAGCCGTCCAACTCAAGCCGAAGTGAATAAGCTCGTCCAAGCCGAAGAGAAGAAGTCAATTCACGCACTGCCGAAGAGAAGAATCAGCCGTGAACAACTGGTAGAGATCAGCGCCCAGTGTCGAAACCAAACCACACCCCGACATGCAAATTTCTAGAGAGTAGGCAACTCGAAGTCTTTAAGTTGTATGGTAGAAGCTTGGTGCCACAGTCCACAAAACGGGTCGGGAAGTAGGAATAATTTTTATGTAACGAACATTTAGATATAAAAGGTTGTTACCCTTTTTTATCAGTAATTTTTGGCCTCGTGAGTTTTTCTTTTACTTTGTGTTACCACCCCCCGTTGAACCCAGCTGGCATACGGCCCCAACCCTGTTTGATCCCGTCTGTCTAAGATCTAATCACAACGTGGGTAGGCAGTCCGGAGATCAGTGCAGTTACCCTAGTAACCAGGCGTTGGAAGCGAGTTGGGAACGGCCAGGCTGGTAATGATCTAACCAAAGGGTTAGAACGTCACACTTGGAGCCGCGAACGAGATCGAACGACAGAGTCGACGCTGCGACCAAGGGGGTAGGGGGGGCGACGTCACATATGTTACACTATCGAGATTGAGCTCAGATTCTCATCATTTTAATGAACCTCTTTCACAATATACAAACCAACAAAGCAGTTACCGGTAACAACTGGGTAAGCCATTGGAGTCTTGCTTTTGTAGGCATTTAGTCAATATCTAGTGGTAAAGTTTGCATTTTATACCCGCCTTGGATATTTTGTAGTTTTGAAAACTAGCCTTGTACGCCGGTAGTCAAAAACTATTACTTATTTTTATATAGAAATATATGTTTAAATAAAATAAACATATTTATACCATTTTTATCCCTATTTTATATAACAATTATTAATCCATTTCATTCTTTTTCCTTTTCTCTTCATTCATAAACATTTCTCCAACTCATTACAAAAACAATTCTCCTTAATTATAATCATGGGTGTTCTAAAACTTGTGCTACAAAGCACCTGTTGGTTATTTACCAACAGAAGTACCAACTATAAATTTTCAATTTAGTCCCATTTTTGTTAATTAGACTGAAGTTAAGATTATTTATTTGCAAATCATTACAATAATGAATGCACGATAGTGTAATGGATAGCGACTCAGAATGAGAAGCACGAATCGATCTCTTCTACTCCCAGCTATGAGTAAATAGTAGGAGAGACTGAGCAGTCAGTGGATGGGGAAGAACTCTCGGAATTTATACCAGCATCGAGAGAGTCAGCCTCCGTTAGGCTATCATGCTCAAGACACACCACTGCAGCTCCGGCTGTGCACGCAGTAGATGTGGTGTCCCTACGACAGTAATGGGATTATTAGAATACTTCTGTAGAAGGATGCTGAGAATTTCATGGACGGACAGTGTAAGCAACAAAGTCTTAACGAAAATGGAAATAAGAACGACATTTATATATCCCCTACCCCTAAAGTCCCCAAACAGGTTAGAATCTCAGAAAGAAAGAAATTGATTGAACATAGTATGGTTAAAAATATCCTCTGGGCCGATAAGCTAACTAAATTAATTTTCAAAGATTTAGCTGAGAATCCAAACCTTGGACGTGTATGCTTGATTTTTCAAAGGTATATGTCATTTTTAATTCTTGCTTGAATGGTCATATAATATTTCATCGTTGTCCCTTCCTCTCAGAGGTACTTACCATTATTAATTTCTACTTTGAGAGTTTAAATTTCAATTTTCAGTTTAAATTCCATATTTAAATATTATATTTTAGTTAATTTTAATTTAACTGTCATACTCTGTCACTATTTTTTAATGGCTAATTACTTCTCCCTACACCAAAAGTCACAAAATAGACTAGAATACCAGAGATAAATAAATTAATTGAACATAGCATGGTTAAAAATGTCCTATGGGTCGATGATGGATTATCGAAATAAGCTAACTGAATTAATTTTCAAAGATTTAACTTAACCCGGAAGTCAAACCCAGGACGTGTATTCTTGATTTCTCAAAGGATAATGCCATTTTAAAGTTTTGTTTGAATTTTTACTGAATATCTCGACTTTTACTAAGTTAAATTTAGTAACATTTTAAAAAATAGGAGTAGATTGGCCTTCCTATCACCCGGTTCATACCCCCCTTCACTTGAACAGAAGTAGAAGCTTATCCCTTGTTTAATTTTTAGGAAGGGGTTCCAGGTTCTTTTCATCAGACGGCTTAATTATGGTGCTGTCATGAATTTTTTGATGACATGTATAAATGGGAGCTACGTATCTTCAGATTGGGTTTAATCACATACATTGTCAGAAGTTTCGTATAGTAGATGGTTGTTTTGTTGTTAAGAATTCATTTTATTCGATTTTGAAGAAATAAAATGAAAATAAAAAATAAACAAAGCAGCAAATTATTTCTGTATTTCATTCTGATATTAACAATAGGGAAAACATTTTGATTTATGATCTAAATTCTCGCTTAAACACCTTAAGAAGACGATCATGGCCATTTCTACAGTGAAGAACTTGTTGATTGCAATTGGAGAATGAAAGAAATATGTGATAACGACTGGAAAAAGAAGGCAAAAGAAGGCAAAAGAAATAAAAAAATATATATAAGAAATATGCAACGTAAAAGTAAGCGCAGGAAAATAGAGAATGCGCAATGTTAAAATGAGCATACCTCCAAAAATATAAGTGATTTATTTCTGACGAAAAAATATTACTATTGAAATAGTCGTTAAGAGAACAGAAAAGATAAAATGCACACACACACACACACATATATATATATATATATATTATTAATGACAACAGACATTTTTTGTCGATTAATTTTACTGATCAACTTTTGCAAATTATGAATGGTCTTTCTCAGGTAAGGACATTCGTTCAGAACTTTTCCGAAGTTCATTTAGGAAAAGATATGGTCCAAACTTTTGAATCTCTTAAGCCATCATCAGGTTAAGCAAAGAAAAATTAGTTTTTATTTATTTTTTTAATCGAGTTCATTCCAAGTAAGACAATAAGAAGTTACTAAACATCGAAAAGGGCGAGAAAAGAAGCTGTTAGCATAGAATTTACGGTTACATCTAGCCAACTCGACTGTAAATTGATGAAACCTCGACGCCAAGACGTAACGATTCACTTTCCTGAAGGTTAGTATCAGTCACCAGGAAGGTAGAAATGGGTCACTCAGATGAGTGTTGTGATGTAGGCAATGAGTGTTGTGACATGGGCAAGGTGTAACGTATTTTAGTTAGTAAACATTTGAGGATACGGACTCATACATTATAATTGTTTTTATTTATAAATTGTTGTTTTTGTTGTACAAGTATTGCTTGAAGGATTATCGGTCAGTTTTTACTATTTGATTTGGATATTAGTTTGGTATTGTTTGTGAGTAGCTAACTAATGTAACTATAATCCTTATGCTATGTATGAGTGTATTGTATGTATATTGCAGGTGAATCGCTGTGTGACTGTGTATCCTATACTATATGTAGTATATCCTACGTAAGCTTTTTTTTTTGTTTTGATCGGTATCAACCCAACCAAAGTAGTACAACCACTAGCACGCAAGGGGTTACACGCAAGGGGTGTGGAGGAATCAGGAACAGAAACATTAGTAATGAGGAGAAAGAGAAAAGAGAAATCAGGAGGACGCTAGATAGCGATTAACGTTGTATTTAAATCTTTGCAGAGTAAAGTTGGTTGAATGTATGGAAAGAAATACGAGTAAACTAGTAAGCAAAAAGGAAAAAAAACAACAAAAAAAAAAAAAAAAAAAAAAAAACCCACCTCAACCTTTCTTTCCCGAATATTCGTGCTATCTATTCAACTTCAGTAGTATATAATATTTTCTCATGGAACGGTCGCCGGATATCTTTGCACTTTGCAAAACAAACTTAAATTATTCCCTTGCTACTAATGACTTTTCTGTTCTAGCCCCCAGACAACTCTCATATGCGCTTTCGTCTTTCATTATTATACTCTGTTAGCTACCTATTTTTCCTTTATCGCCCATTCATCTCAGGGCAGCAGTACATTAGACATAATCCCTGGCAGTATAGGAAAGACACTCTCTCTTGATCCATCTGCGAACATCTTTGTCTTCGGTGATTTTAATGCGCACCACAACACGTGGCTTAAACATCCTAATGGTACTGAAGTTCTTTCCATTACCAGCATGTTGATTGGGACTCACTCCATGAATTTCTGAAAGACGACCCTTCGATTGATATCTTTAACTTTAAAACTGATAATTGCATTACTGAGATTTCCTTTTCAGTCAAAGCAATTATGGATGCTTTCATTCCGTCTCGGCAATATCAGTTGAAATCTCAATGTTCTCCATTGTTCAAACTAGAATGCTCTGCCGCTATAGCCCAAATAAACTCTACTATTTTCGGCTATACCAGTGTGACAGCTCCCACCAAAACAGACACATCACAATTCGTTGTTGCTCGTAATAAGTGTAAACAAGTCCTCGAAGGAGCTAAATATATGTATTGCATCAAATAACTTTGACTCTCCTGATTACTGGCGACTCTGGAATAGTGTATTAAATAAGTGTAAGGTAGCTATTTCTCCTCTCTTCAATCTATTTGAGGTGTTAACATCTGCAGATAAAGCTGAATTTTCACCCGTAAATTATTATTAAACTCATCTGGAGTATTCCTGCCAAACTTCCTACTGAGAACTGAGTCTTTATTGAGTGATATGTATATAAAAACTTCTATGGCTTCTGCTATCATCTCTAAACTGGATCCCCGCAAAGTATGTGGACCTAATACTATCCCTCTAATAATTATTAAAAAGTGTGCTCTCGAACTGTCTCCTGTTCTCTCTAAACTGTATAATAAATGCATCACTGCCTCTTACTTTCCTGCTTGCTGGATGTCCTCACCCGTTGTTTATTTTTAAGAAATTGGATGAACCATCCGAGCGTTCCAACTATCGATCTATTAGCCTTCTGCCTCTTTTTGCCCAAAACGACATTCAGTTGTTAACTGGGGCAAAGGATGTCTTGTTAATTTTAACGCCTCAAATACTAAAATGCTCTCTCTTACTCATCTGAGATACTCACTGGCTTCTGTCAGCATGTCTGATGCTAACATCCAGGAAAGGGACTCGAACCTTCTCATACTTAGAATGTTGCTGCGGCATATGATCCGGTGCTCCTGATATTTATCTATAGCTCTTTGATAAAATCTAAAGATAGATGAGCAATATTATTGGCCCTGATCTGGCGTCTCGGCTTAAGTCAAACCCCACCCACCCCGCCGCCGTAAGGTTGCATCTTTGTGTATTTTATATAAATACTTTCATGGCAATTGTTCGTAGGAGCGCTTCGCATTTCTTGTTTGTGGAACACCCTTTCGACACCATTATTTCCGGTCAACTTTAACCTTCAAATATTTGAATGCATTGTCAAACGTTATCACGTGTCCTCCTGATCACAGTTCTGTTGATCTCACTCTTTAGTAATGTTTCAAATTCTTCCACACCCAGTAATCCGCTGATGTGATTACAGCCAACACTGAGTATGTATATCAAGCACGTAATCCAAACTGCAGAGCTCGAACTGTGGCTCTAGATATCTCGAAGACATCTGACAGGGTTTGACACGCTCCAGGTCTTCTGTTACCATAGGACGAATATTTGATTTAAACAAATCGTTCCTATGAAATTGTGAAATGAAAGTGAAATGGATCCTTTAACACGGGCGCGAGTGTCCCCCAAGACTCTATTAATGATCTCTCTGATGTCATCAGTTTCACACTAAGTATTTATGCAGATGACATTACTATTTATTTTTGTTTCAATAGCAAATCCGTCAGAACTGAGAAGAAAACCTGGCTGCTGCTCTTGAAAAGGACCTCCATTCTGTGGTTAACTGGGACAGGAAATGTAAATTGTAACACCTCCAAAACAAAATGGGCTTTCTACAAATATTTACATGTCAACTGCTCTAACAAGCTTTTTTCACCAAGTTACTGTTGAAATAGCTAAATTCAATCGTTACTTCTACTCCAACAATCTTTTCACGCATTTTCCGCCTGCGGAACTCCTTCTTACCTTATAACTACAATCGTCAAAAATTTAAATGGAACGCCAAGCGCCAATTCAATCCCGTTCATCTTTTGGCCTTTCCTCAAACCTCCTTATACTCAGATTTTCTTTCAATTCACTCCCTGTAATCCCCTACGTACTAGTGGAATTTTCACCTTGCTTGGAGTGAAATGATTAACCCTTTCTCTAAAAAAAAAACCATGTGTCTTAGTGGCATTACTGCCTTTCTTAGGGTAACTCAATTAATACATACATGCATACATATATATATATATATATATATATATATATATATATATATATATATATATATATATATATATATATATATATATATATGTGTGTGTCTGCCCAGGGTTGTCCTGAAAATTTTCGACGCTCAATATCGGAGAACTTGTTAATAGATGTATTTAGCATGTACATAGAATCAACATTAAATGGTGACTGTAATTTTGACACTTAAATATTACCTTCAGATCACACACACAAACAAATGCGCGCGCACGCACACACACAGAGAGACACAGACACACACACACACGTATATATATATATATATATATATATATATATATAAGTTTTCGACTGGAAATATTTACAAAAATCTGACCAAATGACACCAATTTATTTTTCAAAGTTTTTGATCGGACCAAGAACCTTTCAGCTCGCCGTTGTCTATCTCATTACATTCTATCTATCTATCTATCTATCTATCTATCTATCTATCTATCTATATCTATATATATATATATATATATATATATATATATATATCTCAGTTAAGAAAATGTACTGCTCTAAATGTATGGAAAATGAATGAAATCTCATAAAAAAACGAATGAAAATGTAGATCAGAAGAAAATAGATAAAGAAAATGCGATCAACCAATCCTTTTATTATTCTTTTTCAAACGTTGCAGTCTTAAATTTTATAGTTTACCATAAATATAATTTATTGTTACTGATACTAACATAAATTAGTTTTACTTGTTGTTGTTGGTAATGGTAATAACGTTACTGATTATGGCCAAAGCTATCGATAATATTATCATATTATTTAAATTTTACTCTAGCCGTGATTCACATTGTCCAGATGTTTGTCAGTTTTTCTCATATACTTACTATTGCCAGCTCCAAAAACGTTTACATACGCGATAATCATTCATCTGAGTTTTTGTATATATACATATTGAAATGTTGATCTTGCCTCTTTTGATCTAAAGTGTTTCTTTTATTAATGTTGATATTTTCCCCCATGACAATTTTGGGTTGGAAAACCTTTGAAATAAAACTATTTCGCTTTGACATATTTGTAAAGAAGAAGAGATCAAAGCATTACATCTGCAATTTAACCAACATTATTTCTTCTGTTTCACATATTTGTTTTTTACTTCTTTTTCTCAAGATTTTTTTGAGTGTATTCGTTTCTTTCTCTTGTATTTCCTTTCCTTTTTTGCTTTCTGGCTTCTTTCTTATATTTCTATGTTCATCTTATTATTTTACTTTGCCATTTTTCTTTCTTTCGTTTGTTTTGCTTTTCTACATTTATCAAATGTTTTATTTCTCTTTCATGTTCTCAAGTATAAACAATTCAAATTCTCACCTTTTTCTACCTTCGTATATATATATATTTTTTTCTCAGAAATTACATCAAGGTAAGAGGATTATCTGAAACCGTGAGAGGACTCTATATTAATCATATATATATATATATATATATATATATATATATATATGTGTGTGTGTGTGTGTGTGTGTGTGTGTGTGTGTGTGTGTGTGTGTTAAAAAGATAAAAATAAAACAACAAATGAAAACTACAGACAAAAGTTCATTTTCTCCATCAAGACATTCATTTCTGTAGTTTACTGCTACCAGCAAGCAGGAATATTTCTTCTCCTGATGATGGCCATTTTGGCCGAAACTAGTCGAAGAATCTAAATGAAATAATAAAAAAAACGAAAGAATATTAATCTACAACCCAGTCTGTCTGAAGATTTTAATTTTTTAATATTTTTTTATTCTTCAAAATATCTATCTATCTATCTATCTATCTATCTATCTATCTATCTATCTATCTCTCTCTCTCTCTCTCTCTCTATATATATATATATATATATATATATATATATATATATATGATGAATATAGAGTCCTCTAACGGTTTCAGTTAACCCCTTACCTTGATATAATTGAGAAAATACTTTCAATGTGCTTTCCTATCGTAGCATTTAAGCAAGAATAAATTACAGAACCGAATGTTGTGTATTGAAACGTATGTAATTTGGCAATAAAGTTTTGATGCAATATTTACTCTACTTCTCACACTTTTCAAGTTTTTTAGCTTTGAAATTTAAAGTTAGTCTGAAATTATTTATAGAAAAGGCAAATGGAGGCGACATTATGTCTGTCGAAAAGAGACTGAAGCTGAGATGCCATGTCTAGTCAAATAACATTTTAAGAATGTTTGGGATATAATAATAATTTTCTGATAGAATTTCTACTAATCAATGCTAGCTTGGAGAGAAGAGATGGATTCATATCTTTCACAATGATATTTGTGCGTAACTTCTCGATTTTCAGTTCCGAGCCGTTACACCATCTGCGAATTCAAGCAGTCACCCATCTAGGTACCGCCTAAGCTCAACGTTGCTTAACTTCGATGATCGCACGAGAACAGGTGTTTCAAAGTAAACTGTAAGCCAGAAGAATTGAAAAAGGCTGCAAAATCTGCAGGACGTAACGTTGTAGAAACAACGTAAATTATAAAAAGAACAAGTTTAGTTATCTGAAAGCCTTCATCGTTTGTTAAAATTTCCAAAAAAGAACATAAACAGTCATTGCTTAAAAACATTTAATATTATTTTCTATTGGTTTGTGAATTGGTTAAACATATCACACTTCAAGTGAGTGATGGTAATTTTCGATAAGTTCTCGCAGCAGTAAATCAAATTCTCATATGATATTTGATTTTGTAACAGCGAATTGCGGTTTCTAACACGGTCTAATGACGTCCTCACCACGTCATGCAGGCTGCGTTATGATTATATTCCAAATTGTGTCAATTTCCTAAACTAATTCCTCAGTTCTTCGCCTCCATTACTTACCCTTGCCGAATCATTTATTTGCATTGATTTTCGTACCTGTGGGATGATCAGTGTGTCCAATGCGGCCGTTGTGTTAGCGCCCTTCTATCGAGATAACTGCATCAGTTATAGAAATTAGAGACTGCTATGTCGACCCAACTTCACATTGTGCATCCGAATGTCGTTCTTTCCTCATTAAAGTCAGATGTAGTTAGTGAGCTCTTCATTGAGGCACTGTGTTGGTGAAAATCACCAGAATAACGTCTCCACACGAAGTCAGGCTCTTCGATCAAAAGTCTGAAATTGCTTCTAATGAGGTTAGAATAGTAACGCCTGCCTATAAATGAAGGTTTAGCTAGTTAATTCCGTTTACCATTGCTAATTATAAGCATTTGGTCCTCACTGGTTGCTCTAAAGTTGTAACTTTGTAATAGAAAACATATCTAAGCTTGTTAAATATCTGCTTACAAGGAACTTGTAATAGAGCAATAGTTAGTAATCAAATGTTGCAGACAGAACATTAGTTTAACGATTTAGATCCACACTGAATTTTCTGTTTTACAGCTTTTTACTAAAACCGCGCTTAGTAAATCTAACGCATAAGGAAACTGGAAATGATTTTCTTTTAATGAAAAATTTTCTTTACGCGTGTAGTTTAGAGAAGGATATAGACATTTAGTGTTTGATTATACAAAAAATAATATTTTTCTAACTAAACGGTGTGATGTGATTTTTAAAACCTTTCTAGAAGAAATGGGTTTTCTTGACTTTGTTTTTTGAAAATGGAGAAGAAAGACATGTTTCGATGTTTACAACAAAAAACGATGAACCGGATGTAGGCGATCGTGACTCTTTGGATATTCTTTCTTTATTATCTGTGAATGGCCATGCATTCTTAGAAAAGGTAGTGGAAGTTTTCCGTTGCCTTCCCCACAATTTTGAAATGAAGAATTTTCCTTCTCTTAGACGTGTTGGCAACCAAGTCTAGGGAGACCAGTCGACCCTGATATATAATTGTTAACTGTGCGAAGAAGAAACGTGTTCATACCGCATTAGTTCAAAGGTGAACGTAATAGTCTAGACCGAAATTTGAATTCGACTTGCTGAGTCTAATTTTCAAGTCGGTATCTGTTATACTACTCGCTAATCCTTTGCAGTAATTAGTATCTGAAATTTAGAATGGCACACCTACAATAGCATTTTAGACACAGTTCCTTCTATTTTAAAGGCAAGAATGGATTGGTATTTACTATGCTTGGTTTATTTGAGTTCAAAACCAGAAGTATGGAATTTTTTAAAAACAAAGACATTACAACAGTAATAATCTGCAAGACTAGCTTGTTGACCATCGCTTCCGGTTTAGTCTAAGAATTTATCCTTAGAAAACAATTCATGTTTGAAGGCGGTTACATCCCAACTTCCAATGCATGAAAAAATAAAAATGGTCATTTGATTCGAACCCATTTCGGAATCATGTCAATAGTTCAGTTGCAAATATGTAATAGCTGGTCGCTCGTATCAGATTATGCGTAACTACAAGGATGGGTGGCCAATCCCTGTTGTAGACGCCTGTTTAAGCACATTTGTGTTTGTTCAACATCCACAGAGCCCCCCCCACACACACAGAGATTATTATCTAACATGATCTACAGTCAACAAGTATGCTCAAACCTTCGATCACGATAACTTGTGACTTCATACTAGCACAATCATTGACAGCTCCCAAATAGTTCTGTTTAACCAATTTCACTTACGAGGCATAGGTCAACGCGTGGTACAGTTTTTAGTCACTTTCCAAAGGTGCCACAGGCTGGGACTGCATCCCCAGGCCGATGTGCTAGCATGAAGTTACCTTCCTGACAAATCGATTATAGTGAGATTCGAGCCTAGGTTTCATGGTCGAAAGTGAATGTTTTAACGACCACGTGTCGCTATTGTATGTAAATACCACAATAGAAAACATATTTTATAGATACAAACTGTTTATGTCATTCAAAATATCGTCAGTAAGATTTATTAGACTAATACATTGAAACTTTCATTCACTTCACGGACTTCATAAACGCAGGGTGCTGAAAGTGCCGATCTGATCTATATCATAGGAAACATTGATTAGGTAGAGAACTATCCAGTCCTCTATCGTATAATCACAACAAGTTCTGGTAATACCGAAAAAAAAAACTAATCCACAGTTGAATTTTAGCGTCGACTGCATTTGGATCATGAGTATAAAATCAATGTTTGGGTTTATCCGATCGCTGCCCTCAACGTTACCATTTCTTTTCTGCTTTACTTTTTATTTATTTTCTGCACCAGCAGTTTTTGATGGTGGGAGAAAATGATGAATAAATATTGAAAGCACTAAATGAAATTCTTTTTAGCTAATTTCGGCAGTTAATCTGTATGATGTGCATGGAAAATGAAAAAAATAAGAAAGAATGAAATTTTACGAGATCATAAATTAATACGTGTGTTACTGACAAAATATATTTCTTATATGTATATATGAATCGTTGATGTTATTTGCTCTGATCCGTGGGCAGGAGAATGGAAAGTGTGCTAAGATTTCAAGTGGGAGAGCTCTACATGTCTTGAACATCACCATTCGAAATCCTGGATTAATCTCGACACAAACATCAACTGTTTTTTCAAGTGGAAGAAATGGAACTACTTCACCTGCCAAAGGAATCTCACATTGGGTTAGATGGAGGAATTGACTTTGCCCGAATGGTATTCGTTGTGTTTCCATTCCAACAGCTGGAAATGAAAATTTAGATTTTGTTCGTTATCCACATGTATGCATGTTGACATTATAAACAGAAGCAGACGACTTTCTCGAACAATTAAATACAGTAATCCATTTTATCTACAAAGTGTACAGTCCAATGCTCCTAGCGGATACCTGAATTTGTGAATAGTACAAGAAACTATATATATTGATTTTTCTATTACACATATACATCCTTGTAATAAAGTTTAATTTTAAAATTAGGCACAACATTCGCACTTGCGGTAGATATTAGCAAACTTAGCATACGATACTTTGCTTTCTTTATTAAGTCGATAACATTTACTTGTTAATTGAAATAAAGCATTTCATTTCTCTTCTTTTTGCATATCAAACGATTTAGGATATGTTTTGCATTGATGTAAGTTGGGTATTCGTTTTAAACTCATTTTTTTCAGAAAGAACATTTAAATAAAACAAATTTATATAAGGTCTTAGCACACAAGATGAAATGAAATCAGCTATTAAACTGATGAAATATGCCGACAAAATAAAAATAGATAAAACACTTTCCTTTTATAAGTAAGAAGAAAAAATGATTTTTACAATAAAAAGAAATTATATAAAATATAACGACCGCGCTTAATAAAAAACCCCCCCAAAAACATGGCAAAAACAATTCGATTTAAAAAGTAAACAATAACTACAAAAAATAAAAGCAAGAAACAAATACTTTTGCCAAAGGCCTCAAAGAAAATCGCGTCTTTTTGTTTTCAAGTAAAATATAAGTTAATGTTTTTGAAAAAGAATATTAAAAAAAAAATTACTGATAGTAATCTTCAAAAATATTCAGTCAGTATTTTGCAAAGACGACGCGATTACTAAAAAGAAATATATTCCTTGAGAAAATCGTTACATAAACCCCAAAATATTGATATATTGACGTCAGTAGTCAATCTATTATATGAACTGATTACAGAAAGATTCTTGGACAGAAGAAGAAAACCTGAAAAAATTCTTTATCATTTCCTTACATTTTGGGAATTGAAAACATTTCGGCGCCCACTTTATACATACCTACATATATACAGGGTGTCCATACAGTTCGTATGCACTTTAAAAACTTTATTTATATTTGCGATAAAAATAATCTATAAAAAATGTTATAAAGTTTAATGTACCTAGTTTTAATCATAGCTAAAATAACTAATGTGATTTCAGGCATTACTGTAAATCAGTTGGCAAATGTTTTCCGTGAACTGCAAAATCGTATTACCATTTGTATTGCTAATGATGGAGTACACGTGGAAACTTAAATAAAATTTCAATGAAACCTTAAAAAATATAGATTTACTTCTTTCTAATCCTTTTCACAAATTATTTCTATCGCAAATACAAATAAAGTTATAAATTTTTAAAGTGCACACGAACTTTATGGATACCCTGTACACACATACACACGCACACACACACACATATATATATATATATATATATATATATATATATATATATATATATATATATATATATATATATTTTCAGAATTTTTGGTCAGTACCTGACGATTGCATTGTGCATGAAACTCAGAGTTGGGCTACCGATGAGGAATACCGAATGTATTTTATTATTCATATAAATTTTGACTCTGTTATTATACATTGAACACTATTTTATTAGAACCAGCAATGTGCAATATTTTATATTTGTTTTATATTTATATCTATGTGTGTATAGATAGATATGTAGAAGTTTTGGAGAAAGTTACAATTCAAATATACGTTATGCGCTCTGGCGTGTATAATAGTTAACGAGGCTAGTGAGTTCGATTCTCACTAGGTAACCCATTAAAGAGACAACATTAATTATGCTATGACAACCCATATCTTCAAAGCAGCCAACTCTCACTGTGTTTTATATATGCGGATATTTTTATAGTTCATCCACTATTCTTCATTTATGGGCCGTGACCCTTTATGACGTTGGCAATCCTGGCTCGTCACAATTTCTTCAATAGTTAAATATAAAGATTTGTATCTATAATAGTGGGTTTTGATGATATTGATTCTTGAGAAGACAGAAATACATACATTTCCCAATGGAATTGGTGCGGTAGTGAATGCAACAGCTTTGACTAGAATTTGAACTCGGCTTGCTGATCCAACGTTACGCGCAAATTATAACTACGCTATGCGCACATGAATAGTAGATATTTTCTAAGTTCGAATCTGGGGCATAGTCCTATTCGAAGAGCATCCGGCGAGGTAATTTATCATTTTTATTCCAGGGATGAGATTCCAATCACAGATCACTAAGAGATGATCGAACATCCCATATTAGTGAATGAATGTGCGAGAAGTGCTTGTTGAATCATTGCATCATGGTAAGTGTCATCTAATAGGAATTAGTAGTTTTAGAGTTTTTATTTAACAATAAGTATTTGCGAAGCTTTGCCTTGTCTTGAACCAAAGTACAACATTAACGTGACTAATGAGGATATAAACCTCTATTATATCAATGAATGGCTCCTTGACCTTGTTCTGGGAGTAAAAATGGCTTGTTGACCCAGCCCTCGGACAAGAGCATTCTAATAATACCTGGTTATCATTGACCTTTTCGAAACACAGCGTAAGATCAAGGATGACGCAGCTTCCTAATAATTCTGGGAAAATTGATATTAATTAAGCACATCTAAGTATGGTACAAGGTTACAGAAACTGAGCTATATAAAACGCTGGTTATAATCTTACATTGAAATGTACCTTCTCAAAATTAATCGCATGACGCAAGTTCCCACTATTAATCAGGTATTATATATATATATATATATATATATATATATATATATATATATATATATATATATATATATATATATATATATATATATATATATATATATATATATATATATATATATATATATATCTACAGTAGAAGATGACATATATATAATATAAAATGTTGCACAATGAGTGCTTGTAATGAAAGTGCTCATTAAAAAATAACAGAAGTAAAATTTATACTATTAATAATAAATATACATTTATCCTCAATGTTTTGTACAATTTTTATTTGATTATATATTATTATTTTTTAGTTTTATACTTTTATTTATTTTTAATTTACTTTTAATTTTAGTTTGCTACATCGTGGATTTTTGGGAACGCTGCAATTAAAACATAGGTATATTGAATAAAGAGAATTTTATTTTGATAGTTTTTTTGAACATCTTCAAAGATAAATTACAATCTACACGGACTGATCAATATGAAAGCACATTCTGTTTTGTGGTCTTTGATCATGATGTTTGGGGAATAGCTTTGATTGTTATGGCTGTGTGTATTGTAAAGTCGCCCATAAAAATGTTACAGGCCATATCTCTGTAAACGAGTCTGGGTGATGGTCATGCTAGTATCTTGCAGTTTCTGTCCCGTAAAAGTTGTTTATTTTCCAGTGCAGACGTTGGCCCAATTTTATATTCAGTGGGTAATAACACTGGGCAACCTTATACTGTGTAACCTGGTCAATTGCTCTGGATATTTATCACAGAATCTGCATTTGGCGTTAACACAATTTTCACTGTGTGTTCCTTGACATTTCTAGTTAACAAGCATTCGGTCCTGTGATGCAAGAATAAAACCTTCGATTTCAGCTTTTGACCCTTATTATGTAACCACATAATAAGTACGCAGTTTTTCCGCATCAGCTTGTTTGGTACGAGCTGAGTAATAATAATGAAGAGGCTTATCTTGCCATTATGTATGCATTTGGTACATTGCATTTGCTTTCAATTTTAGGTTTTTTGCCGCTGCAGTAGGTGTACTATAGTTCTTTTGGACTTCTTCACCGACGTAAAACTCCTGAATTTGAATTTGTTGGCTTCCTTTATTACTGAATAAAGTTTCATATTTCTTTCATGTTCTTTGTAACAGATAATCATCGATTCTTTTGCAGTTTTAAGGTATTTTTGAAGAGTGATTGTTGTCTTGTGGTTTTGTAAGACAGTTCTAGTTGAAATAATTCTCTGCCGCCTTTGGATCTGGGCACATACAAAAGATCAACTTCAATCTTAGGATGATGTATACGGTGATAAGGGAAAAGCTTTCTCGTTTTGCATTCCATTCGCTTTATATCGAAACTGTATTGAACCAAAGGGATAGTCTAATTGTTTATGGTAGATATTCTGTTTTGTGATGAATTCAACTTGGTATTTAACACTAGACGCATACTTTGTAGTATCCTTTTCTTACTTTCTCCTTCATTTGGCTATGCTGTATTCTATCTTCTTCACTGACTTCTAGGTATTTATAGGTTAATTGTTGTTCCAATTCCCTAATCTTTGTGACAAAATCTACATATATTGAGTATATTTCTCCCTTTCTTGAATGTTACTTTTGCACATGTATCTAACCCTGAATGCATATCGATATCATGACTAAAGAAATTTACAATATTGAGCAACATTCATTGTCCTCTATGTAGAATAGGTAATTAAAAACCTTCATTTTTACGTTGTATCCATAGTTATAACTGTTTAGTTTATGCGAAAGTGGGATTAACAGACAGAACAGAAGGGGTGACAGGGAGTCTCCTTGAAAGATTCCTTGTCGGATATTCCAAAAATTGTAAGTAGCAATTGCTTTAGTGTGATTTAGGTATAATGTGTTTTTCCACAGTTTCATGCTATATTTAAGGAAATCTACTATCACCGAGGAGACTTTGCACATTTCCAAACTGTTTAGAATCCCAAAGTGTGGCACATTATTAAAGGTTTGACGGAAATCGTTCCAAATTGTGCTGAGTATTCTACCCTTTTGCCTGAATTTTTCCAGAATATTTTATTTATTAATAGTTGATATTTGCAATCATATTAACCTCTTCCAAATCCCTTCTAATCTTGGGGAAGATTGTTGTTTTTATCGAGAAAAGAGTAAGTACAGTTAGTCAAGACAGACGTGAACAATTTATGTCTTGGACTGACATGTTATTGACCTATAATGTTTTGGATAATCTGTTTCACAAGTTTTTGGTAGAATATATTTAACATCTTCAGTGATCCTTTCTGCAATTCCATTGGGGTTATTAATTAGCATTGATAGTTTGTGCAAAAGTTTTATGGATTGATGACCGATGATAAATCCAAATTTGTCTACCTTGCCATTTCATGGAGATTTCTGTTTTGGGGATTTTGTTAGAGCTTGCTTAACACTATTGTTGGTTATATTTTTGTATTCTAGAACAGTTTTATCCTTCATTCTTTTTTGTTCTCGTTTGTTCCACTCTGCACTCGGATTATATTCCTTTGGGTTGTTCCAAATATTCTTCTAAAATTTTTGTATTTCAAAGATGGTGGCTTTTCACTTCTATAACTGCTTTTCCAATTTTCCTGTAAAAACTCTTGAAGTCCAATTCGAATATCTTATTTTTCGATAAACTCTACAACTCTTTTCATATCTATCTGCCTTTAATTGCACTTTTTGTTGAAATATTTCCTTGATTTACAGTTTTCATTTTATATTTCCGTTTGAACTACTTGCTTTTGTATGTTGAAACATTTGAATTTCTTGAAATCACATCTAATATGGATAACTCAAATCTGAATTCTTCAATTTCTCGCTTTAATTTTGACTTCCAAATGGGCTCTTTTTCTGTCGTTTAATATTTTATTTGTCTTGATATTAAGTTTTTCAGTAGCTGCAAGACCTGTTGCATATTTGACATTATTTACCTCTCTGAACTTTTCTAGTTGTCTCTCCGTTAACAATGTTTGCAATGCAGCGTTATATGTTTGCACAATATGGTTATTGGACTTTGTCATATGGATTTCTGGAAGCCGGTCTCTTTCTGACATTTGTGTGCGAATTATTTTGCTGATTATTTGAATGATATAGTCTTTTGCTTCAATGATTTCAAATATGTTGATGGTGCCGTTTGATTCATCTTCATGAGTAACAGAAACAGAACCAGTGCAGTTGTTTATGTCGCAGGTAGATTCTTCCGTTTAAATTCTTGAGAGATCATTATTTTGTATCTTATTAATTTTAGTTTGTATTTTATCTACTGTCTTATTATATATTTACACTCTTTCATTATTTTTGTCTATATTTCTGAGATGAGGTATTATGTACATTATTTACATTATTCGGACTATTGTTCTCATCTTTTTCGCCATATCTATCACAACGTTTCTGCCGTTGTACGCTGCGGCCTTCTTCAGGTGGTTGGAATGTCAAACTGGGGTAGACTGTTCTAGTTCCACGTGCCATGTTTGATGGATGTCAGTTATCAGTTATCTCCTGTTAATTTCCCTCTGAAAGTTCTCCACTGCCTTAACCGGGTATTTTGCCTTGTCTTGAACCAAAGTACAATATTAACGTGACTAATGAGGATATAAACCTCTATTATATCAATGAATGGCTCCTTGACCTTGTTCTGGGATAAGGTGAGTAAAAATGGCTTGTTGACCCAGCCCTCGGACAAGAGGATTCTAATAATACCTGGTTAACATTGACCTTTTCGAAACACAGCGTGGGCTGTTCAGCCGGGGACTGCTGAAGGACGAATCAGTTGAAACGTTCTGATAAGATCAAGGATGACGCAGCTTCCTAATAATTCTGGGAAAACTGATATTAATTAAGAACATCTAAGTATGGTACACTCTTTGGTTTCTGTCACTGGATCTAACCAACGCCTTTATCCACTGTGCCATGTGTCCTTGAGGACATCTGTGTATGAATTTCTGGGTATTATAACATTCCAACCACCTGAAGAAGGCCGGAGCGTATAACGGCCGAAACGTTGTGATAGATATGGCGAAAAAGATGAGGACAATAGTTCGAATAATGTAAATAATGTTCATTATTTTTGGTTGGATTATGTTTGATTTTAGTTTGTCTTATATTTAGTTTTATCTGATCTATTTCTGTATTTGAGAATATTTTATTTCCCATGATGTCCCTGCGAACATTGCCAAACATATTTGGGTCGAGATAAGGTTTTATTTTAGTTCCTACCATATCTCTTTAGAATTGATGTGTCTGATCTGTGATGTTCTTTTGTGGATTTTCGAATGCAGTAAAAAAGAATGCTAGGTCTTGTTTATACTCTCCAAGATTCCATTTCGTTCGCTTTTATTGATTTGGCATTAAATCAATATATCCAATGTTTGAATTAATCGGGTTTTGATGACAACGTTTCTTATTGTTGATGGAAGAGTTTGTTACAGTGACGGATTTTTCGATCCTCCCAAAGGGACATGGCCCTTGTTTATCCGGATGACGAGTGTTCCGGTATGAGTTTTTGTTTGTCAACATTGAAATTTAGGTCCTTTTGCGTTTTATCCTTAACTGTCAATGGGTAATTTTGTTCAAGTTACCACCTCTAGAACGACCGTCGCCTAAAACTAAAGAGTTCTTCATACCTACGAGACACTGATATAACCCGATACTTCTAGGCCACAGGCAGTTTTATTTATGCATTTATTATTATTATTATTATTATTATTCCAGTCATTATTATCGTTATTATTATATAATCAATTGTTTAGTTGTATATAATGTGTGGCATCCCTCGGTCTCAAGAGACCATGGATAAGCACCCCCAAATTTATGCCTCAGCTGCTGGCGGTGGCGTAGCATCTTTTATGATTACACATGAGAAAATGGGAGTGACAGTCTCGCAGGATATGCCAGAACGAAGTTGAACATAACAGCGGACAGTTTTAGGAACTTTTAGTAACCCTCATTTCAATTTCAAATCTTTTCTTGAATTTCATTGGTTGTTAAATATAAAATAAGCTTCGAGAAATTTCTACAACAAAACAATCAAATTTTGTGCAAAAGCAGGCTCAGCCGACGTAAAAAAAACCTTTCTCAAATTCATCCCTAATTTAAATTTTTCAAGAAATCCTATTGGCTAAAAAATAAAATATACATCATTCGCCCATGCATTTCTCAGAAAAACTTTGCAACAGCTATCAAGCCCCGTTAAGCCGATTTGGTCGTTAAAAAAAAAACTATAAATAGAAACGGCGAACGAATTTTCATCGCAATTGAGATTCACACACGCGAAAGATACACACGGGAATTATGTGTCAAATAACCGCCAAAGAAACAAACATTCTTTATGAGAGATTAGAAAAATTTACACAACAAACTTTTTCAATCAACATCTTTCATAGAAAAAAAAAACCAAACTTTTATCCAAGTTAAATTCAACCATTTTTAATCAAAGGCAAACAATTTTTCGACATTTAAACATTTCCGAAACAGCAAAGAACTTTTTCTCTTAAATATACTTTTGCACACATCATTACAAACAAAGAAATTGTAAATTGTGTATATAAAATTTAATTAGTTGTTTCAAACATGTATTTTTTGTCATGATTGAATATCATTACCATTTGTCTATTTTATATAATTTATGTTTGTGGATTGTGCATATTTTATTTGCAGCACAATCTTAAATATTCATGCAGCCTTCCTAAATCCACTACAAACTCCAGCTCTGGATTTGAACTCAGGGTTTACTCCCGAAGCCTGTCCCATGACTGGGTATGGCCGCAAGGCAAGCGGGGATTTAAAATCAGAGTTCTCCTTCTCTTAGATGGACTACCTTCCCAGCTGACGAGCTCCATCTACCTGAAGTATATATTTAAACGATCAAACACATACATATATATTTTATACTGGATGTCGGAGTAACCAGTTCGTTATCAAATGTACCACTTCTTTAAGAATTATTATTATTAATTTAAATGATAATAGAAATTGCAACTGTCTCTTTCTAATGTCAAGAAGAAGTTTACTTTTTGTTTTCATTTTCTCTAATACTTCGTCGTTGATCTCAAGTTCAGTCAATGCTATTTTTAGCATTCTCCTGTAGAACTACATTTCTGTAGCTTCAAGTCGTCTGTGAGCAGATTCTCGTATTTAAAACGTACTTAAAAACACAATGCCCTGATAATATTTAATGATGGTTGTTTAATTGTATAATAATAGCTTCGAATAATTATCGATCATTACATCGCAAACAACCCAAATACAAAAATTTACGTAAGATAAATACTAGAAGGAAATACGAAAATATTATAACCACTCATTATAATGAATGATTCAAAATACTCGAGGCTATTACACAAAAGAAAAAATCCACACTGAATAAAATATTTCACTACAGGAGACGGTATTTAAAGTCTGCATAAAATATTCAATATGCATGTGGTAATAAAATAAGCACATCATATATACCCTTGTAAACTTCGACTATAATAAATAAACGTCTTAAGCGCTAAAGCTGAATTAGTCAAATAAAACTCCATAAGCTTCCACTTACAGTTGTTTCTATATTACAATACGTATACAACAACAACAACAACAATAATAATAATAATAATAATAATAGTAATAGTAGTAATACTACTATTACTATTACTACTACTAGTACTACGTATGAATTCTTTTTCCGGTGTAGTCGAGCGCTAAGAAACAATTTTACCCGTTTACGATATATCTATATTTGAATTTTAGAGTTCACAAAAATTCCCGTATGTAGCCAACAAAATCGACCACGTTGACAACATCCAGTTCTTGATAATGACTGACGCGGTTGAATGTAGTTGAACAAAAACAGAATAAAAATATGAAATTTGGACATATTATCGCATTTTCGATTCGGGTGTTCAACAAATTTGAAAATTAGCAAAATAGAATAAAAATATAAAAAAAAACCATGTTGTTTGAATTTAACAAAACTTGTCGAATTAATTCTTACTAACTATATATATATATATATATATATATATATATATATATATATATATATATATATATATATATATATATATAGTAACATTACACAAATCTTGAAATACTAAAGAGTAAATGTATTCAACAAAATCGCCATTGGCTACAACCACTGTCTCCAGGCGACTTCGGAGCTCCTGCGACTCTTATGGGAGTGGACTCTTTTTTAAGTTGGTGAATGCCATAAAGCTTGCCTTCAGTTCATCTTTGGTGTTACAAGGAGTTTTGTTAGTTTCTCACTCAACTATGTTCCGGGGTATGGAGTCTGCGAAGTTTTAGCCTGACGTGCCTTTAACTGATTGGGCCACAGAGGAGCGTTCGGTTAGCTTAAATACTTAAATATTTGTATCTATAAAAAGAATGCATAAACATAAAAATGTCTTAAAATAATTGTCGGATATTTGTGTGTGCGTGTACTCGCATCTCCCTCTTGGCTTAATTCAGTGTGTCTCTGTAAGTAACTACGCATATGAGTGCTTGTCAGCTTATTAGATTACTGAATTCATTAGCGCTGAAAGCCTTGTGTAAAGATCATGATTTACATCCCCTTAAGATTACGAATGATGTAATGGGTAACTCAGTTAAGCCAGGCAAACGCAATAAAAGGCAATAAATGTAAGCAAAATGTCTGTGTAATCACCTTCTAGAAATCACTTTATTCCTTTTTTCTCTGTGTATAAATGCAAAACAGTATTTTTAACACAGTGTTTTAAAGCAAGTCGTGTATGTTGTCTAGCTAATGTGTCTAGATCACGTGGTATTGATGCAAGCAACATGTTCTGTGCGCCCGAAACCTAAATTAAGGTGTGTCTCTTCCATTTTCCAACCTTTTAGTTGAGATGTTTCAGTCACGAGAGAAGCAACATGAATTGCAGGTAAGTAAACATAGAGATACTTGCACAGAGGGCATGTGAACAATGAAACAATCTCTATTTATTTTGACAAAAAAGAATTGTGTAAGAAGAAATCATAATCAGGCATAAATAGACAGGCAACAACAATATAGCAAAAGTCAACCGCGCGGAGATAGAGCTGATACTATCAATCCTATAATAAGCATTTTCAGCAAGTTGTAAAGAATACATTAATGGGCATGACTAAGTGGAGGTGAGAATGATTCCTGGGAACTGTGGAAACTATTTAGATGTGAGAATGGAAAACTGTTGATATTTGTACAACCAGAATCTGCCAGAAAACCAAAACATAAAATTCTAAGTGAATTTGAAATCAGAACGTCTTCATGAAAAAAGAGAGCCCAGAGGCATTTAAAAGTGTATGTATCTGTTCCAATAGAAAACAGTGTAAAACTGAATGAAATTGAAAAACTGGGAAAATATATATCTTACAAAAGAATTGGAAAAGATTATAGAACCTAAAGGTGATGATATCACCCATCATTATTGGCGCATTTGGAAAAATGATGAAAAGCTTTGTTGAAATAGAGAGTGCAACTGCTTCGAAATGATCTGAGTAAAAGCTATCGGCTACTACTGATGTGAGACAACAATGAGATCAAACAATAATCGTACGACTGAATATACTTATGAACAAAGAGTAAAACGTGTCAGTTTCACTGTTTCAGCAGACTAAGAATTAAAAAAGAAGCAGCTCCATAAATACCAGGACCTCACCAGAGAATTAAAGAAGACGCAGATTAATGTAAGAGTAGTCGCGATCTTTGTTGAAACATTTGAAACGATACTTTAAGCCTCAGTGAAAAAGCTGGGGAAACTAGAAATCTGAGGAAGTATCGAGGCCATTGACATGTGACGTCGTCCCCTGGTCACAGCGCCAACTGTGACGTTCTATCCTGGTCTACCACGGCACCAACTGTGACGTCCCTAAACAGCACCAATTGTGACGTCCTCGCCGCGGCGCCAGCTGTTCGCTCCTGCCGCTCCGTTCGGGTGTCGCTGCTCCAAGCGTGACGTCCGCCTGTCGCGTCAGTCGTGTTGTCTCGTCCTGTGACGACCAACTGGCTTGGTATCGGTCGCAGCACCCAAATGTGACGTTCTAACCTTTTGGTGATTCGGGTGGGAATCTGGTTAGATTTGATATCAGCCTCGTCGTTCCCAACTCGCTTCCAACGCCTGGTTACCAAGGTAACTGCATTGATCTCCAGTCTGCCTACCCACGCTGTGAATTGATCTTAGGAAGACGAGATCAATCAGTGGTTGGGGCCGTAATGCAAACCGAGTTCAACGGGGGTGATACCACACAAATACGCATAAAAGAAAATAAAATGAAAACTCAAAAAGTTCAAAGTATCAAAGAAAAAGGTAACACACTTTATGTCTAGTTGTTCGATACATAGGACTGCATCTATCTCCCGACCCGTTCTATGGATTGTGACACGTCGTTTTCCGTTAGGCGAGTTTTAACGCTTCAAGTTGTTTGCTCTCTAAGAAATTGGTTTTTCGGTGTGTCTTCGGACGAAAGTCGAAAAAAACTTATTTCGGTGGTCTGGATCTAAGTCGCTCTTCAAAATAATTGTTCTTGGGTTGAAGAGGAGTCCGGAATTTGCGTGAATCTTGGTGAGCTATCTGCGAGGCGACTTCAACTGGAGACTGACTCTTCGCTGCAACTCCAACTCAAACTGAAATTGGAACTGGAACTCACTGGAACTGATTTCTGCTCGTTCTGGCTTCGCTTATATGGACGCTGACCAAAACCGGGGTGGGTCTGTCGGCGTCGGGGTTTCCTCGATAATTCTAAATACATATCCACCTCTCTGGCCAGGAATTTCCACTTTTTTTTCCATTTTTGGGAACCTTTCCTCACTCCCACCTTCTCAACATACTTCAGAGGGCGTGAACTGCCCTCCCCACTTCTTCGTAGCAGATTCTCATACCTACACTCTGGATGAGGCGGCGACAGCCTCCTTCGTGCGTCACATGATCACCACTCGACCAATGATGTCTTAGTCGGGGGTGGACGAATCCGCGGCTTTGTTTCGGAAAAAAATATCTTGCTTAACTAAAAAAAATTATCTTTCCTTTTTTTTTCTTTTACTTCCTCCTAATCGGAGTTATCATTTTCCCTAGCCGCAACGGCGGTGGTCATAACTCTTGTTCTACACCTGGTCTTCGTAAATTATTTTATCGCCAATTATCAGAATGGGTGATCTTCTTAACACGGCCAACGTCGCCCCGAAAAGACATTTCTAAATTCCCATTCATTTCCCTTCGGTACATATTTCTGATAACACAATTTTATTATCGCAGGCCAAGGATGTTCCGTCGAAGGAAATCGGTCAGGGCACTCGTGGGTGGCTTTTTTAATTTTCATATCTGTCCAAAGTCCTTTTAGTTGCCTGTTTTTCGCCACTTATCGAAATAACATTTTCATTTGAATTTTCTTTGGCCAGTCGGTCTGTAGTTGATAATAAGATGCCTTCCCGTACCAATAGTTTGTTTTCATATCCTTAGATAACACAGCCGTCGCCAAAAACATATCTGATTCTTTCTTTTTTCCCTTTCTTTTTACTCAGAATTTCCCTGTCATTGTAATGACAACCCTTTCGCCATTTGTTACTTATCAAAATATCCCTTATCCATTGTCTCTTAGCCGTGTGTGTGTGTTCTGCTTATCATCCACGATTCGGTCCTTAGCCTCTCCATTTCTTCTTTTCTTTCTTTTCTTTTTTCTGCCTCGTTAAATGGTGCCACAGACATGAATAAGCCGATGAAGACAAATGTGTCAGTACATTTTTATATTTCAGTGAATTTCGGTGAAGTTATAGAAAAGCAGAAACTTCCACATATGAGAAGAATAATACCATAGCGGGATTTGTGCAAATAACGTGGTTACGTTTATCTGATCTCTAATGAATAAAGCACGTAACACGTAGTAGAATTATACCGGAGAAAGGACAAGAATAGTGCGGTTTCTTTAAAGACATTGTAACAAGGAATGCACTATTTATAATAATAATAATAATAATAATAATAATGATAATAATAAAACACAAAGAGAAGTAAAGAAAAATCCGAAACTTGAAGAGGTCAAGATTGTAGTGATTGGGAAAACATCTTGCCGGGAGCCTGTTCCACAAAGCAGCTGTTCGAGTGGAACTTACTTCTTATTAATAGAATACGAAGGCGGTGAGATAATTAATGTTTGGGTACGTCGCTTGGCGGACTTCAGTTGCAAAGATCAGAGCTGGTGGGACCAAAGGGTGTATGCTATGGGAATAGAGATAGAGACTTTTCGTCTGTGGGAAATGGGCTGTAAGGTGGAAAATAATTAATCACCTACAAGCTCACGTAGACGCATTTGAACTCTATCAAAGGTCAGTGATTATTAGGCAGCTCCAGCTTAGATATGCCAGTAATGCTCCATTTTGGATCTGATCTGCCTCTTGTAAAATATAGTATAGAAGCGGGGAGAAGATACACACTGGGACGGAACAGTGAACCAACCTTTTTCCAGCCTCTTTAGCAATAGATCGAACAAGGCGCAATGGGTAAATTGTTGACATTTTTTTAATTTCGCGCATGCGCGCTGTCTGTTTTTTTTTGTCGAGTGTAAAGTATAGTAGGGTCAGTTGGACACCGTCGGGGAGAAAAAGAGCACCATGACGCAATTCACTCCGCCAGAAATTTGGAAACGGTATGATGACATGAACGCCGGAAGCTCTAATGTGAACATTTCAGTGCGTTTGGGTGTCAATCTGAGGACAGCGCAGAGGATTCGGAAAGTGTTGGATAAGTTTAAAGGTGATTACGAAGGTACGCCACCTCCGAAATCTCACTCTGATCGTTCTGGTAAGAAAAGTACTCACGAATTTGTTGCTGAGGGCCTCAGACTCAACACGGAGGCCTACATCAAGTATCTTGAGGAGGTAAAGCTGCACTGGGTCAGGAAGTGGCAGCTTGAAGACCCTAGGTCTGGCAACAGGATTCTGCACCTTGCCACACAAGCAGAATAAGCCGTCATGACTGTCAGAAAATTTCTGTGACCACATCACCCCTTACATTTGTCCATCTAACTCCTCAGACTGCAACCCCCTTGATTATTATATTTGGGACGGAGGTGAACGAGAGGCCAACAAAATCTGTGGTAACATCAAAGATGAACTGAAGGCAAGGGTTATGGCAACATTTACGAACTTACACAAAGAGACCGTCCATAAAAGATGGAGGAGATTCTGAAGTCGTTTGGAGACCTTGTTTGAAACCAATGGCAATTTTATTTTTTTTTCTTTAGTATTTCAAGATATTTTTGTGTAATTTTACTAAATATATATGTTAAACTGAGATGTCAGTGTGATTTCCATTTTTGCGTAATTTAAACAACAATATATTCATCGCTCTCTCTATATATGTGTCCTACCTAAGTAGCTTGAGCTTGTGTCCTAATATATGTTCAAGGTAAGAAGCCCCTTGATAAAACAGCCATCTATCTTGATAGTTGAAAGTTTGGGGTCTCCTAGGTGGTGGTGGAACATTAATAGTTTGGTTTTGTTAAGAAATTGAATTTTGCAAGCTAGTCCTTCCTCCATTGCACCACACACCTGGTCAAACACTTTTGAGACCTTATACCATACTAAGTTAAGCTTTCTAAATATCTTCTCGACTGATGTCAACGTAGTTTTGATGCTATTACAGCAGACTAAACAGAATTTGTTGAAATATTATCGCACATGAAGGAGCTCATTTGACCATACAAAAATAGATGTAATGGTGATATGATTATTTGTGCATATTCACAAATAAAGATTTATGAAGAAAAACTTACATATTTTTTTTATTATGACAAATTGGATTTCTGTGTTTTATTGTTGTTTATTATTGTTATTTTTTCTTCATTCTGTCGCCTCTTCTCTATCTTATTTTTAGCCATTATGCGTATGTTGGTCCTTTAAAGCAATGAATTAACGACACCAATACCGTTAGATCATTCAGCAAGAGAATTGTATTATATTGGACACGTCCCGCTTAGGAATCGTGTTCATATTTCCTTTGTGTACTCTCACGAAATTATTCGAAGTTGTTTCGGGGCACATTTGAAACACACGCACGCACGCGCGTTCACACACACACACACACACACACACACACACACACACACACACACACACACACATATATATATATATATATGTATGTGTGTATGTGTCTGTTTTTGCGTGCGTGTGAAGTGTGTGTCTGTGTGTGAATATATGTAA